>QFDT01001650.1:0-49494 GCA_003315915.1 Macrolepiota dolichaula
GTAATGTAATCTGATAATCATCTCACCTTCATCGTGCTACTGTCCATATATGATAGTCATTGAGTGATAGCCATATGGAAGAAAAGTGACAATGGCCTATGTTTTGAGTTTATTGTTGGTGAACTGGTAATGAATGCCTCATTTCTTCTGAAAGTGAATTACCTGATCCGTGTGTGGAGCCCATCCTTTTGCTATTCCTGTCAGACGATACCGTAGACTACATGGACCATCGGTCCACGCGGGTGAAAAACGAGAGATATCCCCGCAATTCTGTCGGGCACCAACGTGGGCAGGACTAGCTCGCATGCGGGCGCAAAAACGCCAAGGTATTACCTTGGATATGGTCCTTTTCTGTATGTCCTTGCGAAGATGGCGCACGGAAAGGCATGACAACTCGTGTCAAGTCAAGAAGGGGCACATCCCCCGTAATGGTTCTACTGAAGCAAGCGGACTAGGAGGGGAGAGAAGGCCAAAGACAAGACCAATAACAAGCCGTATCATCGACTTCCGGGAGAACCCCACATTATCAGCTGCTGCTAGGAGGGCCAGATAGGCCAACCCAGGCCCACGCCTTCACAGCTTGTCCTGTCTTCCTGCCTTCTACGATTCGGAGCTTCACCTTGGAATCACCGGTAACATATGGTAATAAGTGACTTCGCCGACGGAATGTCATTCAGAGGAGGTCATCCAAAGGCTACTAGGACCGGTGAAGCCGTTTTACGTGTGGTGGAACTCGTCAGACGACCCACATGGTACTTGAGAGATAGGAACACGGCGACTGCATCACACATGTCACATCGCTCAAGTCTTCGGAATATGCCGGTTGTTTTGAGCGACGGTATTTTTGGGCGTTCGTAGTATCCACACAAAGGTCACACAATCTAACGACGCCCTGTCTATTGATATGTCTTATATATAAATGATAATTTATGAACCCTTGGCCAAGCTAAAGTGACACATCAGCCACAACTTCGGGAATAAACCAAAGGAACACCCACCGAGCGAGGCCGGCTGAGTCACCGTTGAAGAGATCCTGGTCTCCAGGGCCGTTCGAACCAGAGTCAGCATATTGCCAGAAGGTGGTATAGCTATAACGGACATAATGTGCGATTAGCAGTCAAATTATAATAGAAGGACTCAAAAACCCACGAATAGCCAGCAGGCAGCGTGCCAATAGCGGAAGCATAACGAGCGATCCAGAGAGGGTTGTTATCCTGGAAGCCACTGGCGTTACCAGTACAAGTAGTCCACCAGTCTGTGGTGGTGTAAATTACGGGATAGCGCCCAGTCTTGGAGTGGTAGGTGTTGGAGAAGTCTTTGATCCAGGCAACCATGGCTGATGCGCTCAGACCGTAGCAAGTGGCACCATACGGGTTATCTACACGATGTTAATAAGCGTAAGTCGGGTTACCAACCTTAGGATACATACACTCGATGTCAAGAGCACCAGGGAGGGTAATACCATCGGCACTCCAGCCACCACCATTAGCAGCGAAATAGGTGGCCTGGGCAGCACCGGAGGAGGCGTCGGGCAGGGCGAAGTGATACGATCCACGGATCAAACCAGCGTTGGTAGCACCACTATCAATCCTTTCAGAACCTTCCAGACGATAGGTTAAAGGTCATGCATACGTATACTGAGAGCTAAATGAAGGGCTCTTGTAACCTAGGCAAGGTAATGATCATGAGTTTCGTGCATGTCAAACACCCAATAACCAACACGCACTAGTCCCCTCTGTGGCCTTAATGTAGGCGAACTCAACACCGTTGGCCTTGACGGTGCTCCAGTTGACAGTTCCCTGCCAGTTAGAGACGTCAATACCCTGGTGTGATGCGAGGACTGCAGGAATTGCGAGAGCGAGAGCGGCCAACCACTTCATGGTAGGAGTACTAGTCGAGTAGGGCAAAACGGTCGGTTCGTGAGTATCTCTTGTGTGGTATTGACCCTTTATATTGTTTGAGCCTGCGCAAAGAAACACAATTCTCTAAGCAGAAGCATGTATATCCTACGAAAGCCACCTGCTCCGTCGTTTAGCGAGAGAAGCAGCCCCCTCATGACCTGACAGTATATCTCGCGCCAAAGGTGAGCTAGAGGGAGACACGCGACATATTCTACGCACGACCACCCTTACCGACGGAGCACACGTTTAGAAGATGGAAAGTGATAATAATCGTACCTAAGGCTTATCCAGAGTGTGTTGCTAGCTATTGTTGCTGCACCAGCCCTGTCATACCATATGGCCCGAGAGTGCTTCTCAGTGTTGATAGCACATCCACATTCATCTTCTTGGTTAGTGATAGTCTACCAATTATCAAGAGGAGCAACCACGCTTACTTCTGCGACCAGGTGTGCGAGCCCAGGTATGAGAAAACCTTGCACCACGCGAACGGTGGGGCTTGGAACCAACGAAGGCGCAACCATCAACCTACAACCTGACGGGCTTGCTGATGAGGAATAGCCGAAAATCGGACCTTGCGGAGTATTGAAAACGAATCGTTAAGTGAAATACTGCGCGGGCGACGATCAGCTTCTCGTATCTGTACAGCCCAAAGTCGAGACAACATCAAGCAAGAGATAGTCCAGATCTCAGGCCAAACCACGACCAAAGTTACCCCGAGCTCCACTTGTGTTGTGGAGAAAACGTCAGGTCCTTTCTTTAGCCCAGATGGTGGTATTGAATGTCACTCACGTACCCAGCAATCCTCAAGCGATCAACACCATTTCGGAACACCCGTGCCAAAGTTTGTGCATGGAACGTTGCTGGTTAGCCCATGTGGCCCTGCGGGTAATGAAGGGTGTTGAGAAACGTATTATTTAGCCGAGGGACATCAAACTTCCCCTGCTGCACCGCACGTTGCTGCACATAGGGGCGCCATGATACGAAGAAGTGAACGTGGAAGGTGTGATTTGGTGCAATGTTAGTTGAATTTGTAGTGATCAGGTGATGGGAATGTTTAGGAAGGGGGGTCAAAGTAGCTTGAAGTGTCGAGCCGCTGTGTTGAAGCTGATTCGATATCGAATCATCTGAGAATGGAAGTCTCTGCCACAGAAGGCGAATATGATATCAACCAGAAAAAGTGCGGGGAAACGCGGGATACATCGAGGCAAATCAGATGGAGAGTTTGGAGAATATGAGCGGTGAGCTGGAGAATATCTTGAGGTGTTTGGAAATCATGGGGTTGTGGACGGAAAGCGCTATGTCAGCATTTGAAGTTTTGAAGTTGAGGTGGGAAGTGAATACTAGTGAGTCACGAATGTATGATACCACGTAGGGGCAGTGGAGTACTCGAAGTTCGATGTGTCGTTCACATATACCAGCCACTGGACACCGCAGCGATTTCGACTTGAAAATGAATGTGCTTCCTATATGGCGACAGAAACACGCGTGATGTATTCACGAGGAAACCTGATCGTCCCGAGCACAATAAACTACGTTTCCTAGGATAGGGGCGGGTAATTCATGGGTAGTCATGGTTGAATATTGAGTGAGATTGAGACCACGGGGTCACGAACGAAAATGAAATAGCGAGCGACGCTTCGTCCGTTAGCGTCTAAGGCGACAAGAATCCGATGGTCTAGTCGACGAGGAGAGAAGGAAAGATGGGGAACTAAGAGAGAGGTCGAACAATACATTCAGAGAAGTGGGGAGTGTAGTGCAGGTGTTTTGGCCACGGGAGCAATAGCAACGATAATGCTCAAGCGAGGCGTAGTGACGATTAGGAATGGGTGTGAGAGTATCATTTTCAGCGGCCCGTAGCTACTACATGCACGCTACGCTACGTAAGGTCTTTGGGTTCCGAATCGTATACATGAGCTCCGGTCACACGATTATCATTGAACTAATATAATCTAATTGTCCTTCGAGTCTGCTTGTAGCCGTCTCGCTCTCCCCATAAGAGTGCATTAACTGTCGTTTTCTAACTACAGACAAAATGTTTCAACACTGGTATTCTAGGTACATAGCCAGCTACCAACGTCCTTTAGTTGTTACTAGTACCTACGGAGAGAAATAAGATAAAACGGGGCGAAATTCTGAATAGACGAGAGTACGTGGCAGGGGAAGAGATAGAAAGAAATAATAAGCGTGGTGCAAACATTGAAACAAATCTAGTATTCAAGAAAATTGGTATATACGAATGGAGAGAGTGGATACGAACATGTATTTATATATTGAATGGTGTGTAGGCCAAAGGAGGCGGAATGTGAGCAGACTGAATATCTGAGAGACGCTGGTCGACGTCTGGTTCCGAGGCAGCCGGGCTACAGTCTATACACGGGACTTGACAAATAATTTTGAAAGCTCTGGGGATGAAAAATGACTCCGGGGAGACGATGAGGGACACGCACAGGAGATATTAAATATATTAGGGACTAGTGTGGTTGAGGCTCTGTACACATAGCTCGGATCTTAGAGTAGTGACGAAGACACTTACGTAGACTGGTGTACACCATATTGTTACGACCGAAGGTTGTATGACTCGCAGTGGTATAGCAAGTAGCACGTATCGGCGTCTATACAGACTTATTCCAATACGGTTCTCAACTATAACTAGAGTCACGTGTCTTCTCAGTTAAGAGACGAGAGTTAAGAGTGAGTAAAGAGATGTATATGAGAGAAGAGGGGACTACAATCCAAAGCTAGAGAATACTATCGAAGTATGTACTCTATAAATACTAAGAGACTCGTGGAGAAAGCTAGTGATGCTCGTGTATGTAAAACATGTAAGAAAAGTGAAAACAGGAGTCCGAAACAGGAGGGGGAACTCGTGTACTACTCATGATCCTCGTGTGATGACGTCATATGGTAATATTGTAACATTATCCCCTTTCTACGTTTGTTGTCTCAACGAACTCGATTATATGATGCTGGGTCGTCGTTGTAAAAGTCTTTGTCGTCGTGTTTGGGGCGATTGTCGTGGTAGTATGGTCGTCGTCGTGGGGAGGGGGGTCGTCGTCTAGGATCGTAGTGTGGTGATCGATGTTCGTAATAAGGGTTTCTTGGGCAATCTCATGGGTTGTGGATGGGTTTGAATATTTGACAATGTGGGCATTGGAATTTCTCGCACCACGGGGTGGTATGTCTGGGACTAATCTCCTTGCAGTATTTACAGATCTTCTTCAGGCAATCCTTTCTCCTATGGTTCGGTTCGTCGCAGTAGCTGCAGTAAAATGTGCTATCTTTGTACTCCTCGCGTTGGGGTGGTAATGGTGCCTTGTCTTTGGGGTACTGTGCTTGGGCGTTTGGACGAGCATTGAGAGGGGGTTGCATGATAGGAATGGGAAGTGGTGTGATGTCTGTTCTTACTCTCTCTCCAGGAGGGGGAATCGGTGCGGGAAGTTGCTGCGCGGGGGGCTCCAATGATTGTCCGGATAGGATTGGAAATGGTGCTGATGGTTCGGGCTCCTTCGACTTAGCGAGGGCGGTAGGTGTAATTCTTCCGGGATCAGGTTTAGGCGGGGAGAATATGTTGGTGAATGATTGGGGGAATGGTAAAGTGCCCTGTTTCTCGTGAATCTTTCGTGGGTCAGTGGAATCCAGTATCGGTGTAGGGATATTGGGAGTAGAATCCGCATAAATTTTGATATAGTATGGGAGATTGGTGGAGTTTGCGGTGGATTCAATGTACCGAAGACGAGTAAGGGCGAGGGCATACGATTGTCGGATGAGGTAGAATTGTTCGTAGGCTGCGGAGAGGGCAACGAATATGGCGGAGGTGGGGAGATCCTCATTGGGAATTCGGGGGAAGAAGGCATTGTGATGTTCGACCGTGGAGAGAATAGCATGTAAGTGTCGGAATTCGATATCGGTGAGGAAGGGGATAGAGGTGGTGGAGTCCATGGTAGGTTCAGGTGAAGAGGTTCTGTTGGAGCTGGAGGCGGTGGAGTGTGAGTTGGTTCCATTAGACATGAGTGTTGGTGGTGGTAGTGTTGTCGAAGTTGAGTTCTGTCGATTTCAATTTCTTGGTCGGATATATATATGTCCTGGCGAGTTGAATTGCCATTGTTTGTCGAATGGGGGTAAGTGATGATTCCGCCGATATAAATTTAGAATGGTCAATGTGTTTTCAGTGAGGTCGTCTTCGGTTAGCCATTTGTTCTCCTCGTGTCCAAACCCTTTCCATTTTACTAAGAAGAAGTCCTGTCCTTGTGTATTTCGATGATTGATGATGCCTTCGATTTTGTACTGTTCTTGATCATCCAGTAGTTCGGGTTGCGGGATTTTTGCCGTTGGTTTGTGAAATGAGTTGGTGATGAATGGGGTGAGTAATGCTGCATGGAACACCAGGTGGATCTTCCAGTTTTTCGGTAATTGAAGGCGGAAATTAACTTTTGACAGTATCTTGGTGATCAGGAAGGGTCCTAGTTGTTTCGGAGCAATCTTCTTTGATGGGTGAGGGAGTTTCAAGTTTCTTGCTTCTAACCATACTTGGTCGCCTTGCTTGAATTGGGGTGTCTTCTGTGTGTTTCGGTTCTTCATGCGTTCCATCATGAGTTTGTGTGCTGCAATCGCTTCGTTTCTTGCTTCTTCTAGGCGTTTCAATCGTGTGTTCGTGTCGGGGTGGTTGTCGGATGTAATGATTTGTGGTAAGTTAGGGGGTTTGATTCCCATGATGAGTTTGAATGGGCATTGGAGTCGATTGGCGTGAGTTCGCGAGTTGTGGGTGAATTCTAGGAGGGGGATGTATGTCGACCATGTTGTGGGATTGTTTGTACAGTAAAGGGACAGGTAGGCTTCGATTTCTTGGTTGAATCGTTCTGTGCTTCCATCGGTTTGAGGGTGGTAAGCGGTCGAGTAGGCTTGTTTTACGTTTAATTTGGAGAAAAATGCTTTGATTGTTCTGGCGGCAAATCTGGGGTCTCTGTCTGAAATGATTTTGTCTGGCAATCCGAATCGTGCAAATAGTTTATTGATGAGGATGTCGGTGATTCCGTTGGCGTTTATGGTTTTCTTTACTGGGGTGAGAATTATTCCTTTTGAAAGTCCGTGATCAATGATCGAGAGTATAGCGTCGTATTCGTTTGACGGTGGGAGGTCCGTGATTAGGTCCATCGATATCTGTGAGAACGGTCTGTTGGTTGGTGATGGTGGAATTGGTTGGATAGGCAGTTTGGTGGGGTGTCGGTTGATTTTGAATTGTTGACATTTTGTGCACCCTTTGACATAGTTTTTGACGAAGGTCGACATTCCGGGCCAGTATACTTCTTTCTTCATTAATTGGTACGTTTCTTGTTCTCCCGGGTGTCCGGCTGTTCGGTGATCATGGTGTCTTTTTGTAATTTGTTGGCGAAGTTCGAGATCGTTTGGTATTACCGGTTTTCCTTGGTAGAGTAGAATGGTTCCTTCGGGGGTGGTGTATGTGGAGTATTCGTTGTTCAGTAGGTTTTTCGGAATTTTGGTTTTAAGATTGTCGATAAGTTCGGTGATGGTTGGGTCGTATTGGTTAGAGTAAATGATTCCTTTTTGGAGATTAAGGTCGATGAGATTGATGAATTTTTCTTCGGGTAATACAATTATGTCTTTGTTGTCGTTGTCTTCATCTGGGATATGGTCGGGTCATCGTGAGAGTGCGTCTGCAGCTGGTATGTGTGTTCCGGGAACGTGTTCTATTCTGAAGTCGAATCTTGATAGGGTCTCCGTCCACCGGGCTTGCCTTCTTGTTAGTTTCTTCGGTTCTCTCCAATACGTTAGATTTTGATGATCGGTTCGGATAGTTGTTGTTCTTCCTGATCCTTCTAAATAGTGTCTCCATTCTTCGAGTGCTCTAATGATAGTGAGTAGTTCTCGGTCGTGGACGTTGTAGTTTCGTTCGGCTGGATTGAATGATTTTGAATAAAATGCTACGGGTTTTTGATTTCCATTTTCATCTTCTTGATATAAAATTGCTCCGCTTGTGTGTTTCGAGGCGTCGGTTTTGATAGAAAATGGTTTGGTTTGGTCGGGCATTGTAAGGATTGGTTTTTGAAGGAAGGTGTCTTTGAGTTGATTAAAGGCTTGCTCAGCTTCTTTGGTCCACGCGAAGTGTCGGTTTTTAGAGAGTAGTTGGTTGAGCGGTTTGCAGATATTGGTGTAATGGTGAATGAATTTTCGGTAGAAGTTGCAGAATCCTAGGAACTTTCGGACGTCTTTTACTGTTTTTGGGGTTGGCCATTCTTTTACTCCGTTTAGTTTTGCTGCGTCCATTTCGATTCTGTCTGGGGTGATGATCATTCCGAGATATTCTAGTCGTTCTTTGTGGAATTCGCATTTTTCGGTTTTCAGGAATAGATCATTGTCTTCCAGTCGTTTTAGGACTTCTATTGTTAAAGCTTCGAGTTCTTTGTCGTTTTTGGCGTGGATAAGTATGTCGTCCATGTATATGATTACTCCTCCTTGTTCAATCATGTCCTCAAATATGTCGTTCATCATGTGTTGGAAAGTCGCGGGAGAGTTGCATAGTCCAAAGAACATTACGGTCGGTTGGAAGAGTCCGTATGGAGTTTTGAATGCTGCTTTCCATTGATTGTTTTCTTTGATTTGTACATTGTTATATCCAAGACGGACGTCGAGTTTGGTGAATTTCTTTGATCCCTTGAGTTTGTCCATTATTGTGGCGATCATTGGTATCGGGTAGGCGTTTTTGACCGTGTGTTTGTTGAGGTATCGGTAGTCCTGGCATGGGCGAAGTTTTCCATCTTTCTTTGCTATGAAGAACATTGGTGACACCATTGGTGATTTTGATTCCTTGATATATCCTTTCACCAGATTTTCTTTAATGAATTTCTTCATTTCTTCTGATTCTGCTGGTGATAGCTGGTAGGGTTTGAATGATTTTGGGGTGAATTCTTTCGTGGTGATGATCTCGTGGTCATATGGTCTTTCTGGAGGGAATCGTTGGGATTTCTTTTCATTGAACAGGTTGCTGAATGCGGCGTATTGTTTGGGAATATATGTTTTGTCCTTTTTCGTTTGTTGAGCTAGTTCGGCTGCTGTGGTAGTTTTTGCGTTTATTTCGTAAGGAGTAAAGAAGGTTTCGTTGAGATGTTGTTGAATTTCCCAATTATCGAGATCTACGTTTGCCAGGTCATGCGTTATTGGATGAATTTCAGTTCCGAGTTCCTCCTGTAGTTCGATGTCGAAGTTGTTGATTGCTGCGTAGTTTGTTGTTGTGTCGAGGAGTGGTTGTAGGAGGGGGTAGTCCTTCTGTTTCTTCCAGTTTAGCGTCTTCTTCTTCCAGTTTATCTTGGGATCTTCTTCTTCCAACCATGGGTATCCTAGGATCAAGTTCTTTTTTCCTATGTTGGTGATGTATGCTGTGATTGTGCAATCCCTTCCGTCGATGATTGTATTGATGGTTGTTTGGTGTGTGATGGTTCCTCTTCTGTTTGGCGTTCCGTCTACATTGGTAGTGATGATCGGTTTTGTGAGTGCCTTTCTTGGTAGTTGATGACGGTTGGCCAGTGTTTCTGATATAAAGTTTCCTTGTGCTCCGGAATCAATGAGTGCGGTGACAGCCGCTTTAGACAAGGTTGAAAAGGAAATAAACTTGAGTGGGATAAATAGTGATTTTTTATTTTCTGAGGAAGGAAGATGGATTATATCTATCTGCGCAGCAGATGGTACAGGGAAGTAAGAAGAATAGTTAAAGTTTGGAGGTCTAACTGGGGCTGTCAAATCAGCTGTCCTCATTCGTGAAAATCCTGCGGTTGTTCTCGTGGTTGGTTCCATCCTTCCATAATCATCATGCGGAGTTCTTCTTGTTGTTCCTGGGGGACGGAGTGGAAGGTATCTAGCATTGCGTTTGAGACAGAGATGACTGAAGCATTGAACTTCCTCAGTGGGTTAGACCGACGATTGCCAACACTGGTTGGGCGAGGCCCAGTAGGGAACGTGTTTCTTTGAGGAGGAGGGGAAGGTCGATATTGAGGTCGAGGTGGAGGTCGGTACGTGTTTTGTGATTGGTTTTGGTTGGGGAAGGTGGGGCATTGAGCGGCTCGGTGTCCGGTTCATCCACATCGGAAGTATTGTCCTCGTTGTAGTTGTTCTTTCTCGATCGGGGTTAGATTAAATGCTTGTATGGCTGTTAGTCCTTCTTCTTCAATGACGTGATTGATATCGAATTGGGGTTCTTCTTCTTCTTCTTCCTCATGGTATTCCTTGTGTTGATATGTGTTATAATTGTCGACATCCATGGCGTATGGATCTTTGAGGGGTTTTTGGTATTGGACGGCTGATGGTGATTGATATGGTCTAATTGGTGTGGGGGGTGTGTATTGATTGCGTGTAGAGAATGCGTTTCCTCTTTTGATGTTGTAAAGGGCGTCTGCTCTGCGCATTCTTGCGTCCAGTGTTCTGGCTCTTGTGTACCAATCGTCTGGGGTATTCGGTGGGTTTTCGGTGGTTTCTAGTTTGTATCCTATTTCGGCGTTGATTGCTTTTTTGTAAATATCCATGATTGATAGGTTGTCGTTGAGGCCTGCCTTCCTGACGTAGTATTTGAACTCATTGTTGAAATCCTCCATTGGTCGTCCGTTTTGTTTCATAGTGCATAGGTGGTGGTAAGCGAATACTGGTTCGTCTGCTGGGGTAAAGGCAGTGGTGAGTTCTGTGACGAAGATTGGCCATAGGGGGGGGTCGTAGACTCTGTTGTTCATGTGTGCTCCTCAATGGGCTTGTAGCCATGCTATCGCTTCCGGTCCTTGCATCGACGATTGTATGAAGAAAATTCTTCTGGCGTCGGTATCGTAGATGTGTCGGTTCGCTTCTAAGTATATTTGGTTCATCAACCACCATTTTTCGAAGTCTGATCGGTCTCCCGTGAAAGGTGCTGGCTTTAATAGAGATAATTCCTTGTCATTTCCAGCCTGCTGGATAACTGCCGGGGGTTGTGCCGCTTGTCCTCCTGCTTGTCCTTGTTGACCCATGATTGGTGACGGTGGTTGTGATGGTAGGGAGGGAAAGCCTAGTTGTAGCGGTGAAGCGAACGGTAGTAGAGGTGGGTAAATTCCTGGTGAAGGACTTCGGTAGGGAGTGTGAATAGGGAAGTTTTCTCGTGTAATGGTAGGTAGCTCGGAGTCACTAGAGCTTGAGTGGTAGCGCGGGAAAATTCGTTCTTCCTGAGGTGGTGATGAGGGTTCGGAGGGAGGTAAAGAAGGGCCCCTGCTTCTATGACGTTTCTGAGGAGTATGTGGTGTTGCTTGAGTACTGCGACTTTGGGTAGGATATGGATGGTTCTCTTGGGAATATGTTCAAGATATGGGAGTTGCCGAAGTTGACGCTTGTGGTAATGGATAAGGTGATGAGGAGGAAGCTTCCAGAGTAGCGGGGCGAGATTGGTTCTTTGGAGTTGTGATGCTAGCGATATGTTGGCAAAAGCTGCGGGGTGGCACCTTGGGTAAAGGGCTTTATAAGGTAAGCGAACCTGTCGGAATCTGATGTCTGGTACGTAGGTTCGTTTTCGGCGGATGTAGGGAGGATTGGTGTTTGGTTTGATGCAAGGCGTGGTGAATGGGATTCCTCTGATTAAGGTTCAGCGGGACTTAGGGTTTAGAGCTTTGGATTTTGTTATGACCGAAGGTCGTATGACTTGTTGACAAAGCAGCATTAGCGCTAGTCATGCTCTTGTCACATGTCACATCACGTGACAGCTTAAGCGCCGTCACGGGCGCTCAGACCGGATCATTTGCTCTTGCCATACACTGACAATAGAAGCATTGATCACACGAGGCTGTGCGGAATGAATACCTGCACGCTTCCATTATGCTACTTATTAATAGAACAATAGAGTAGCTGACAGTTCTCCACTTGCGTTCATTCTGCATCTGTCGATGGGCTCGTCAGCGTAGTATGTAGTATGTAGATACCCTGGACCCTCTATGGTATATAAGGACCTTAGATACGTCCAATTATGATAACTTTCTCTGCTCTTATACTCACTCTCACCAGCTCAAACAACACTTTAGTTTCAAGCTAACCACCGTCTCCATTAGCAAGGCAAGTGATTTACCCATCGTACACTACCATGCATGCTTGTCGTACGCTTTGCTTTCAACAGGTTATGGGCCCCGGTTAGCCTGTACGATATGCGAACCCGCATGTGCGCGTCCAGCCTTTGGCTCACGCTGCACTGCGATCCCCGCACGTCGAGGGTACACCAAATAGCCTTGTTGACACGGTGATGATCATCCTTCGGGCTCGGATCAGACAAGTTCACCTGTCCCCAATTCGCTACCCTTGGTCGTACGAACCGGCGGTTCATAGCTCGTTGGAAGCGTTCACTCGCTCACAACTTGATGCTTACGAACCTTGCTTTAGCAAAATCACAATGGCCGCAACTGTCATCGCCAACCTCCCTACTCTCAATGGCGCCATCGACTACGACGAATGGCAATATGACGTCAGAGGCTACCTCGACCATTACACGATGACCTGCCCCAACTTGGGAATGGTCACCCTTGGAGCTGTGATGCGCGGAACTATTACGCGCCGTCCCGATCCCACTCCCGCCATTCCAGCGAGAGGCGATACCCCCGCTGTTGCAGCTGGCCCCGCGCTTACACCAGCGCAGAGAGCCATGCAGAGCGAATGGGACATGGTAGATCGGAACGCCATCTCGGCGATTACACAGCAACTCGGGAAGGAGATCCGAAGGCACTCCTTCGACACGAGTCGAGAACTTTGGGAAAGTCTCAGGGCCCGCTTCGGTGGCTTCACAGTCACCAACGTCTTCCAGAACATCGCTTGGTTGCAAGACTTCCAGTTCTCCGGCACGGCTGATCCCACAACGGAGATCGCCGCCTGGGTGAACAAGATAAACGCGCTACGCGCGAATAGTCTTGACATCAACGAACCAGTCCAAGCGTGCTGGCTCATCCAGCAGATCCCACCCGCATGGGATCATGTCAAACAGCGGCTCACTTTCGAGTACTCCCAAAATGTCTCCGCCCTATCCGTGGGCATCGTCGCCGTCGCCGTCCGACAGGCTTTTGACAATGCGCAACAAGCGCACGCCAATGCCGCCCGCTTCTCAGGGGTCCATAATCACGGACAAAACCCCAATTGGAACCGCCAACGTGGCGGTAATAATAATAATTCTGGAGGTGGCCGCCAACAGCAAGGGCAGCCGCGTTCGCAGCAGCAGGGGAATAATAATCTGCGCCCTCCGGCGCAACCCCAGCAACAGCAGAACCAGCAGCAGCCGCCCCAGAATAACCAATCTGGTCAGAATGAGGACCAGAAGAAGTGTGGCCGCCGCGGAGGCCGAAAGAAGAAGGCTGCGATCGCTGCAGCAGCAGCAACCGGCTCAGGCGCACCCGCTATCCCCAGCGGCAGTGCCGACCCTTTTGTCCAGCCGGGACATAGTTCGATCGCCCCCGTTGCGAATGCCGCAACAGTCTCTTCTTCGGCTTTTGCCATGATTGCTGAAACGTCCGCTCCCCCTTCGACTCATACCCTTCTCGCTCGAATGAGCGAGGCCAAATCCTCTCCGGCCGCGTTTGCCATGACCGACTCTGCATGGGAGATGCCGCCTGAAGGGCATCTGCGAGGAAAGACGGCCTATCAGCAGGCCAAGCGTCGCGCTGTTAAGCGCTATGCGAAGAGGATGGGACAGAGGCTCGAGAGAGATACCTCGCCTCCCCAAGATGGGTTTGACACCACCTTCTGGCAGTCAACGTCCCCTTGTCCTCCTTCGCCCCTCATCACTCCTATGGAGCTTGAGGACGATGCTGTCTCGCTGGGTACTCCATATGGGAGCGACTCATACACGTACGTACCACCCATTTCCCAATCAGGAAGCTCTTCTAACATATGTTCTCAGTCTGGGCGAACGCACGCCTTCTCCTCCGCCTATGTGCAGCTAGAGCGCCAGAGTGTGATGTCAGAGATTTTGGACTTTATGAACTATGTAGAATATGATGCATGTACTCCTCCACAGGCCTTAATGGCCGAACATGATAATGTTTCTCCCGCATCGAGTGAAAACCCTGAGAGTGTGAAATGTGAGATTGCATTGTGCACTGACTGCACTGCAATGGAAGCGTCCTATGGAAACAGGACGGATGCTCTATGGCTGTTGGATTCTGGTGCCTCGCGGCACTTCACGCCATATTTAGACGACTTTACGCAGTTAGACCAATCGGTCGAATATGGATTTGTAACCACTGCGTCCGAAAGGCTCCCTATTAAAGGTTGAGGCACAGTCATTGTGCAGCATCATGTGAACGGGAAAAAGAAGATAAGCCGTATCTGGCCAGTCTACTATGTTCCCAAGTTTGTATCACGGCTCCTTTCGCTCGGCACATTCTTAGCCGAAGGCTTGAAAGTTGAAGCCACACAAAGAAGGACGAGCCTCTTTACGCCTCGAGGCAACGGTTACATGGAAGCAGTTCCCCGCCAACCTGGTGGGACTATCCATTATGTACATACGCGTGTCATGAATAATCGCGCATATGGAATGTCTGTAACCCTTGATGCCTCGACTTACGATCTCTGGCACCGTCGACTCAGACATCCGTCACACGACGTCCTCCAAAAAGTCCGAGAACATACCCATGGCATTGCACCTTTTACCCCCAGGGGTACCAATGTTTGTGAGGGGTGCGCTCTTGGTAAGCAGCACCAGAAACGTTTTCCGCCTGTCAAATCGACCGCGAAATGTTATCTTGAGGTTGTACATTCCGACCTCATGGAATTTCCCACCCTTTCGTACCACAAGTACAAGTGGGTGATAACCTTCGTTGATGAGTATACCGGCCATGCGATTGTAGCATTCCTTCGCCACAAATCGGAAGCATTAATTGCTTTTGCGAACTTCGCAGCAACCGCGGAAAACGCATATGGCAAGGTTAAACGCCTTCACACCGATAATGGAGGCGAATATTCATCCGAGGCATTCAAGAAATTCCTCTCACAACAAGGTATCGAGCATACGACGTCTGCTCCCCATATTCATCAGCAGAACGGTCGTGCGGAGCGGTTTAACCGCACTATACGCGAAAAGAGTGAAGTGATGCATCTACACGCAAACTTCCCGGAATCTTACTGGGAATTCGCCGTTCAAACCGCGGTATATCTTTACAACCGCACACCGATGCGCCGATTAAATTGGCAGACGCCCCAGGAAGTCAGGACCGGAGTTAAACCGGATCTGCAACGATTAAAGGTATTTGGCTGTGGTGCCTTCGTGTTTATTCCACCCGAGAAGCGAAAGTCCAAACTTAGCCCGCACTCGGAACCGATGCTTTTCATTGGTTATAGTGGAACCGCTAATTATAAATTCATGCGGCACACGGAGGGTAATGTGATCTTCGAATCACCCACCGCCATATTCGACAAGGATTGGTTCCCTAAGAAGCCAGTAGATGCGACCCGCCGTAAAGAGGCGATAGAGCGTGGCAGTATTCCACGTCTTCCTCCATCATTACGCAATGATGACGGAAATAGTTCCAACAACGACCCTCCCCCACCACCGGAATTCCCCGCTACTGGTGCAGTGCCGTTGAACATCCCTGTTCCGCCTGTACCTCAGCCTCCAGCACATCCTAATGCTCCTCCGCCACCGGCGTGCGAACCTTCTCCGCCTGCGCCGGGATCACCTCGGAGATCTCCACCAAGAGATCCCCCTCCTGCTCCTCAGCCTCCGTTGAACGACCAGCAAGCTCCGGATCGTGTGCCAGAACCTCGGCCCCAGGAACCACGCAGATCTACGCGTGTTTCGCAACCACCATTGTGTCCTGGCAACGTGTACGGCGAAAGGAGAATCCCGTCTCACATCATCCGTGACTACGGACGCGAAGGTGAATGGGTTCCTCCACAAGAGCGACTCGTGCGCCACCGTGCTTTCCAATGGCATGGTGCACGTCCACCTGCTCAAGACCTTGCGCCAGAACAAATCGCGGAAAGATGCGCTAACATGTACAGGCAGCATGTCGAGCAAGGGTTCTTACCTCTCTTCCCAGATGAGGAACCGGCTAATGCCGAAGAACCCATGGACGAAGACGCCCTGATCGCTAGACTAGTGGAAGAAGGGGGGCAAGATTTGATTGACTTCCTTTGCGCGAAGTCGGCGGAAGTGATTGAGAAGCCCGGGATTCCGAAGCAGCATCGCGATCTGAAGCATTTACCTGCTCAGGAGCGCGCAAAATGGGAAAGCGCTGAAGGTGATGAGATTAAAGCGCTAAGAGATCGACAAGTATACGAGTTAGTTGATCTACCCAAGGGGAGACAAGCGATCAAAAATCGCTGGGTCTACACGCCTAAGTCGGACGGACAATACCGTGCTCAACTGGTGGCGAAAGGTTTCTCCCAGATAGAGGGAATAGACTTCGACGAGCTATTCTCTCCTGTAGTCCGGTACAAAAGTACATGCCTTCTCCTCGGCCTTGCGGCTTTAGAGGATTGGGAAATTGAAGGCGTTGATGTTAAAACCGCCTATCTATACGGACATCTGGATGAAGAGATCTACATGGAACAGCCAGAAGGACATATTATTCCTGGCCAAGAGAAGAAAGTGTGGAGACTACGCCGAGCGTTGTACGGCCTTAAGCAAGCCGGCTTGTCCTGGTGGCGCGAAGTATCCGCGTCCATGACCAAACTAGGATTCAAGCAATGCAAATCCGACGCCGGCGTATATATTTACCATGACAGTAAGACTGGCAAACTTGTCATTGCTATAGTCTACGTCGATGATGTGCTATTTATGGGAAATGATCCTGCCCTTCTGAAAAAGAAGAAAGAGGAATTCAAGAAGCGATGGGATTGCAGGGACACATCTGGAAATGAGTTCCTTGGCATGTGCATCCGTCGTGATCGAAAGAACCGGAAAATTTATCTAGATCAGCGAGACTATCTACAGAAAGTCTTGGAGAAGTTCAAGATGACAGCATCTAAGCCCGCGTCAACTCCACTCCCTGACGGCTACCAAGCCCTCGCCAATCCGGACCCGGTTAATCCGACGATCCGACTCCGCTTCCAACAGGTGATCGGCTCCCTCATGTACATCATGATCGGAACACGACCCGACATCAGTTACGCCGTGACGCAACTCTCGCGACACGCCCACAACCCAACTCAGGAACACCTGAATCGAGCTTATCAAGTTCTTCGGTACCTGAATGCGACCCGGCTCTACCGGATCACGCTAGATGGGGGAAAGGGTGAAGGAATCATATCCTTCAGCGACTCTGATTGGGCAGCCGACCCAAACACCAGACGGTCATCTACCGGGTATTTTGTCTCGATCGCTTCTTCAGCGGTCACGTGGACTACCCGTGCGCAGAAGACAGTCGCGTTGTCCTCAACAGAGGCCGAGTATATGGCGCTTTCCGATGCAAGCCGCCAAGTAGTATGGATCAAGCAACTTATGGAGGAGCTTGGATTCATCCTGCCTTCCCTTCCACTGTGCGGTGACAATATGGGGTCACTATTCCTCGCACAGAACAAATCTGTGGAAAAGCGGTCGAAACATATCGACATTCGCTACCACTATATCAGGGAGGTAGTAATGGATAGAAAGGTCGCCTTGGAGAAAATCCTCGGTACGCAGAATCCTGCAGACCTTCTTACCAAAAATCTCGGCACGGTCAAATTTAAATATTTCCGCGACAACTTCTATGGACTCGAATTTATCGAGACCAAACAGCGCTAAAGGAGCGCTATATAAATACCTAGACACTCAGTCCACGCGACTATTTGCAGATGCGACTTCGAGCATAGGGGAGTGTTGACAAAGCAGCATTAGCGCTAGTCATGCTCTTGTCACATGTCACATCACGTGACAGCTTAAGCGCCGTCACGGGCGCTCAGACCGGATCATTTGCTCTTGCCATACACTGACAATAGAAGCATTGATCACACGAGGCTGTGCGGAATGAATACCTGCACGCTTCCATTATGCTACTTATTAATAGAACAATAGAGTAGCTGACAGTTCTCCACTTGCGTTCATTCTGCATCTGTCGATGGGCTCGTCAGCGTAGTATGTAGTATGTAGATACCCTGGACCCTCTATGGTATATAAGGACCTTAGATACGTCCAATTATGATAACTTTCTCTGCTCTTATACTCGCTCTCACCAGCTCAAACAACACTTTAGTTTCAAGCTAACCACCGTCTCCATTAGCAAGGCAAGTGATTTACCCATCGTACACTACCATGCGTGCTCGTTGTACGCTTTGCTTTCAACATGACTCACAGTGGTATAGCAAGTAGCGCGTATCGGCATCTATACAGACTTATTCCAATACAGTTCTCAACTATAACTAGAGTCACGTGTCTTCTCAGTTAAGAGACGAGAGTTAAGAGCGAGTAAAGAGATGTATATGAGAGAAGAGGGGACTACAATCCAAAGCTAGAGAATACTATCGAAGTATGTACTCTATAAATACTAAGAGACTCGTGGAGAAAGCTAGTGATGCTCGTGTATGTAAAACATGTAAGAAAAGTGAAAACAGGAGTCCGAAACAGGAGGGGGAACTCGTGTACTACTCATGATCCTCGTGTGATGACGTCATATGGTAATATTGTAACACATATAGTAGTGACTCTTACTATGAAGTCAGGAAGATTGGTCTTTTGGGTCTTCCACTACTTATGTGGTGAACTCCGGGACGGATCTCTGAGTCCATCGGTATCTGGCAAGAGTACTTTCACCTCCGCTGCCCCCTAGCTACCATGGGAAATTAAGTAAGTGGAAAACGCGCCTTTCAGCCAACAACACATTATCACGCAAGAGGTACTCAGTTGCTGCTGTACCAAATTGATAGCCTCAGTAACTACATTGTCCGATATCAACAAATAGGATCCATAGCCGTTGTAGTGTGCCAGCATCTCGCTTTCTATGAACGGAATAACCAAAAACTATTTTCTCTAACGTCACCAAGAGTATGGCAGTATAAATGTCTCCTGTATTATCCCTGTGTCGTCTGGCTCTGATAATAGTGCGGGATAAATAGCGTCGTGGTCGACAAGTGTTCCATCGGATGTATAGCAGCATCGGAAAAAAATGCAGCTCGTGGAGGGGCTTCCACCAATGATAGTGGCCTGCGCCGAAGGACACTGTTCCTGGAATAGCCGAAGTAAGTCCAAGAGAGCATTCAGTGGTAGGTTTGGTTCAATCCTCTGGGAAAAAATCATGATAAGAAATCTTGTCAATCGAGTAACCGCAGGAACCATACCTGACTGAAGGGGTCTCGTGGGTCATCGTTCGACAGCTCAGTGGCGTACTCCTGGTGGGGTATAAATCATACAATATCGCTTAGACTGAGGCAGGGCTGACGAACTGGATCGAAGCGGTAAGCTTGTAAAGCATCCCCCACCTTATATACGATCAATCACTTTACATTTGTTCAAGGGAACAATGATGCTTACATCTGGATAATAGAAGGCTGAGCAGACTTGATAGCCCATTGGTTTGCTTCCATCAGACAAAACGTGTTGCCACATGTTAAAATGTGCAGGCCTGTCGTTGCGGACATGTGTCATATCCACATCTCCCAGGTTGATTGATCTTGAAATTCCGCAGGAGACGAGGCAATCATTCTATAGTACTCTATCAGCTTTCGGCACATTTAACAAGACCAGGAAACAAAAAGCGGGCGTACGAAGTCATGAAAGAAGTTGTTGTATATATGACTGGACATCCCAAAGGGCAAGTGTTTACCGATGATCGCACTGAAATCAATCGACCGAATTTTGTCGAGTGCACCCCCTTCATCGGCGATGCCAGCAAGTTCCGAAAATATATGTGCTGCCGTAGCGTATGCCCTCCATTGAAGGTGGGTTCGTGCACTTTCCTCAAGGGGACACCAGCAAAGCAAGATGTTACAGATATCGGGTGTTGGTTTGTCTGTGCGTTGGGTCAGTGTATTTTACAGAGCCACAAGGAAAGGGCATACTAGATTCAACAACCTGTTCAAGAACACGGATGCTACAAAGCAAGGGATCCAAGAACTTGTCAGCTCTACTTAATGAGAAATTAAGCGACCGACTGCAGTGCCAAAGATAATCTACAAAGGACTTGTGGAGAAATTTGACTGTTTTCTCGCCTACGTCAGATGGGCGAGGTATGTCTAAGACAGCATATAGCTTTCGCAAGGCACTGTATGCGCGATTTTGTTCGATGCCGAGTATATTGCACCCAACCGTAAACAACGAGCAATATGCAGGGAATTTCCTGCTTCCCGTGAAGGAGAAGTACCCGAGTAAGCGTTTTGTGAGCGGTAGAATTTCCGGATGTATTTGCTGAAGGATATTCGTGTACAGTGCATCTAGAACCGCTAGCGGGCTGCCTTCTATGCCGGGCGCGCATGGAAGATCGATGATTATGAGGATCTGCTCGAGTTGTGTTATTGGATCTCCGATGTTGGGGTCTTCAATGAACTTTACTATCGTTGCAGCAAAGACAAAATGACCAAGAGTAGAGCGCGCGATCATAGAAAGGTGCTCTTCACATGGCCAAGGGGCTGTCCAGGATATATGATCCGGGTATTGTTGGCGTATGTTCTCAAATTCATTTCGAAGATATCGCTCGACATCTTGGCAGGCCTCGTCTGAGTCAATGGGTACTTCCTCATCCCAATGGGAAGCTTGGATATCAGCACGGGAAAAGAACGCCCTGAGGTGGGATTCTGGGCGACTGCTGATGATCCACAACAGAGGAATAGATGGATGTTCCGAAACAAAGGTGCTAATCAGATTGATGATCTCGCACTGAGCACGCTCCGACTTGGACTGCGCCTGTGTGTTTGTATCTGGAGGTCTACACTCATCTAGGCCATCCAACATGACGAGCCAGGGTGCAGAGCCTCCGCCGATGTCCCGCTGGGTGAATGGTTCGACAAATAACTTCCTAAATTGTTCACTCGTTGCTTTGTCCAAGGACCGAGGGTCCTGTGACATTAATTCGACCACGTAATCCCGATACGAGTGATCTTGAACCGCAAGCTGGTAAGCGATGGTAGTGAATACTCGATTCGAGTCATTTCTGCCATTGAGCGCGGAGAAGAACAACGTCGCAATGATATGATTGGGTTTGGATTCCGATTCTGCCAGGGTTTGGACAATGGCAGATTTCCCTACTCCCGCTAAACCATGCAACCATAAAAGGTTTTTCTGTCGATTTGTGTCCTGAAGCCAGCCTCGGATGCGTTGCACGATGGAGAGGCGAGTGCCTGGGTGACAACGAGGTGGTGGATCACGCTCAGACGAATCAAATTCTGCACCAGGAATAACATATTTTCCCAGCCATTCAAGCACTGGAGTGGCGTTAGTATTCAGATCAGTCAAACACATCATGGCATCTCACCTGATTTCGGGGGCATATTTCCAAAAGTTGAATTCTGGATGATGAAGCTGTGGGCATTGTTGAAGTATTGAAATTCATCCCTGGCTACATGGCTATGTGAGTTTCTTGAAACTCAGCTGTAACCAAAAGGATTCTTGTTTTTACCTGAGGACGACTGGCGGTTTCCCATGGTTAGAGGAGGAGATGCAAGGGGAAGGTGGTCTCTGAGACCACAGCAAAAGTGTTTGCTAATTTCTCACGGCGTGATTATGATAGTATATCCGTAGTAAATTTCAGACAATAGAAGTGGATAGTTGATCTAGCCGGGGCTCTGTGGGAGAATGATTGAAATATTGATTGATATCGTGAGAATCACAAATGCATATTGGGTAGCCAGTGGTAACCAAAGTGTTCGCCTTTGCGGACCTCGCGCCGAGTACAACCTCTTGTACTGCCGTTTGAGTGGGTTGGAAATGAATCGTCACCGCAAATAGCCTTCTGAAGGAGTATTCCATTCACGAAGCATTAGCACGCTTGAGCATCTATCATCCCTAACGATATATTATTGTGCTACACTATCTACGAGTATGAACGCTGGGGTTTTTATGGAATGTTGAACTGTACAGGTCAGACGCGGCGCCTCAATTCGAACGAGAATGCCAAGAAGTCGCTGCTTGTTTTCTGAGCGCCGAATCGGCAGACTGAGCCGATTGATGGACAGCGTAAGCACGGAAATACGTGGAAACCTGCTCGCCGGTCAACTGGGCAGATCTTGGAGCCCGAGGGGTGTGTACATGTGAATTCCTGTTCAGCGGTGCTGTTGTCGCATAGGAGTAATCACCGCTCAACAACACGGGGATATTGATATGTATCACATAAAATCTGTCAGTCTGGGAATTGGTGCACAACGGAGTCTTAATTTTATATGTCACCCAGGCTCGTCCGGCGAGGCGGTCAATGCGACTTCTAACTCCCGACGCGCATCCCGGGGCACCATTCTCCTTCAGCCGTACAGTGGTCCCGTGTTCGAACTCGTGTTTAGATGACACTCAAGAGCCTCTTTGAATCTGGCGTGTCATTCAAACCTAGACATGCCTGCTGGTGAGTGACACGTTTTTGGAGCAGATGTAGTCAGGAGTCGGCGATTACCAGTTCACAGACCGTTAGTCGGCCAATTCGGTTCTCCGCAGAACTCACTTGATTAGTACATTGTCACCATCACCATGCCAGAGATCAATCAGGATCACGTCTAGTCCAAAAGCCCCAAACTATACCTCACCCCCATGCAGGAAGAGACGTGGATGATTGTAGTAGCGCAATAGCTGCACTGGGTAAGGTCGTAGATATTCTCGGCGGTATCTATGACCCAGGCGGAATTTGGTGAATCAGACTACATAGACATACATCCCAACTGCGGGAGATGATGAGCCTTGCGTTAGAAGGTATGTGATGTTATGGGAGCTCACGGAACACGTCTCATTATTCTGGAGAGCAATACCTTGGTCTGTCCCCGCAGCCTTACGGGTCGCAACTTCCGGTCTGAACCGCTCAGCTCAATCTAACGTAATTGAGTACTCAATGACTTACTGATAGTGACTATAATTTGAACGATCATCCTCATATCATGGCGGTTTTGTATGAAACGCATAGATGGTACTACACCCTCCTGGGGCCAGTCGCTTACTGCATTATAGGTGGACGGCAAACTGGCGCTTTGGAAACAAGGCAACGATGAGGAAACATAAATCGTGAGTGATCAATGTGCCAAGTGGCTGTCAGGAACACACTTTTACGGATGTAACAATCACCTGAGTGATTGCTTGTATTATTTTTACTTCATGTCAGGCACTCTGGTTGCGAGCTGAAGGCGACCTCTTATGGTTTTGTAACCAAATCACTTACCAGGTTTCCTTAGGCAGGGGTATCGGTCAACAGACTTCGGAAGAGGCAACGCTGGTGATGACTAGCAAGTCATGATATCTCCGATGCACCCGAACTCGACCACCAGTATGGCATTGGGGGTGACGATGGTTCGGACTTGAAATGATATTGGATTTGTCCAAGAATACGGATCCTTTTACATGGCCAGAGCTTCCCCCTCCTGGACTTAAGGGTCAGATAAATTATGTAGGTGATACGGAATCTTGATATGTTGATAATTTTTTCGGATTGACCTTGGCACCCCTGGGAGATCGGGCCTCGCCCCGAAGTGCTCGGTCTCATTCTGAAAATACTATGATTGGTGTTGTATGAAATCACAACACATTGTCCAAAAGGTGTAAGATGATGGAAAATATGGATGTATAGAAATAAACAAGATCATGATCCCGACGTCTTAGACCCAGGGGCATTGATTGGGGGGGCAGTTGCCTGTCGCTCCCACCCCCATTGCTCGCACACATCCTATGAGGCCTTTTATTCACAATAGTCCGTACACTACGGCCATCATGATTGGAGTACGAGTGCTGCGCCGTCGAAGGGTTACGTGCTATACATCCACGGAGATATATCCCAGCCTTTGATACGTGGTCTTCACACATGTTAAGAGTCCTCCCTCGTAATTCACGATTCTGTCTGGTAAATAATCTCGTGCACAATGTTGCCTACGCTGCCAGAAAATTTTGTTCCCGACAAACTAATACCGGGAATAAATCTGCTATATTTATGGTGGCAGATGTTTTCCCAGGGGATGTGCGTATGGGCGGTACACATTGACCAATTTATATAGCCCAGACAGAGATTGCCACCGTCTGCCTCTATCCCCCTCCCTTCCCCGTGCCTTCTGGAGATATCTGGGTTTTCGAGCGTTCTGCCCTCATCATATCTCGAAAATTTGTAATTGTGTAATCACAGCACATACCAAGGAACCAATGTCATCGTTGGCACCAGAGCTACCACCAGATGGTACTCATCAACGAGCAAGTATTGATTCCATCCAGAGATCTGACAGAGAGAAAACAATATCCACTGATGATGACGGTGATTTATCGGGATTGAAAGAGCTTGGGTTGGATGGTCTGAGTATAGCGACAGCAGAGGAGGATACCGAATACCCTGACGGTGGGCTTAGGGCTTGGCTTGTAGTCTTTGGTGTACGTTCCTTATATTCTGTGCCCCCCGAATTCACCTCAAAGCGTTCAGTCAATGTGCAATGGGTTCTCCACGTGAGCTGTCTGGTGTACCTTGTGTTTCAATTATTACTGAATCAGGCACCCAGCGTTGGGTACATGGTGTCGTGGGGTGTACGTCTGCCAATTTATCATATATCAGACGCTTCTAATTCAATCGCGCCACAGACTTTTCAAGCATATTACCAAGAATCTATATTGAAGGATCATTCACCTTCGAGTATGTACGTATTCTTTTCATCTCCGTTCCGAGGTTAGACCCAAAATGTTGTTCATAGTGCATGGATTGGCTCTATTCAAGTGAGTAGGTCTTCGTTCCTATTGAATCCATGGAATCATCTCTCTTTTATCCAGTATGCTCTTCTCTTCTTTCCGGGACTTGCCGTTGGCCGTCTGTTTGATCTGGGTTACTTTCACACAGTCTTCATCTCCTCTAGCACATTGTTAGTTATTGCAACATTCCTTGTTGCCCAATGTACGGAGTATTGGCAGTTTTTGCTCTGTCAAGGTATCGCTGTCGGGGTACGCTTTCGTTTACGCTCTCCGTTCGGTGCCTGATCATCATACAGTTGGGTTGTGGCGGTGTTTATGGACCGACATATGCAATTCTCGGGCACTGGTTTAAGAAGAAACGTGGCCTAGCTCTGGGCTGCATGGCAGCTGGATCGTCCCTTGGAGGTATATGCCTACCTATTGCTACGAAGAACTTGATCTCCACAGTCGGGTACGTATTGCAAAATATACTCTCACGTTATCTCTCTATTTCGCTCTCTCATAATCGAATGAAATAGGTTCCCGTGGACAATGAGAATTGTTGGATTTGTTTTACTAGCAGTTCTTGGAGTATCTAATTTGGTATGTTAGAAGCTCTGAACGTTCAACGTCCAACGTTCAACGCCCACTCATTTACCTACCTGTTAACTCACCTAACCGGGTTGCATAGACCATGAAACGCCGTCTACCACCTACTAATGTTAGAGGTGGCCTATTCAATTTTGCAGCGTTCAAAATGGTTGCATATACCATCTACTGCTTGTCTGCCTTCTTCGTTTTCTTGGGAATACTCACAGGTCGCTAATGTACTCGTCCCTCTGTCGCGCTTTTGAATACTCACTTTCTATTCATACAGTATTGACGTATATCAATACGAGTGCAAGTCAACTAGGGGCTTCACCGAAAATTGCCTTCTATTGTGTCGCACTCTCCAATGCAGGCTCGTTGCTCGGACGATGGCCCGCTGGGTTCCTTGCGGATCGTATTGGTTTGTCCCCCCCTCCTTACCTTCCCCCAATCCGGTCTCATTATATTTATTCTCACATGCAGGTCCGCTGAATGCCATAATCCCATTTACGATTTTTACCGCCATTCTCACTTACGTCTGGCCGTTCTCACGCTCAACCGGTTCCCTCATTGCGATTGCAATAATTTATGGTTTTTGTTCGGGGGCATACTTTGCACTCATGACAAATCCAATCATGAACCTTGGAGGAGAGAATGATGTAGGGAGAAGAGTTGGGATGTTCATGACCATTTTGGCTTGTGGGGCGCTCTTAGGACCACCAATTTCGGGTCAGATTGAGGCCATAACCGGGGGGTTTGGGATGGTGGGAGTATACGCAGGTTCGTAACCGTTTGCTCTTGAATTGCCGGAAACACTGATATTTCGTGGAAAGGGAGCACGATCATGGCTGGTGTTATGTGTATGGTTGCCGTGAGATACTTGGTATCAAGAAAATGGATCGCGAAACTTTGAGTATATAAGTGTTTCATAAGAGAAACAAGGGGGCATCGCGATAGTTCCTGTTCAAGTGGAGTGAGAATTCGCATAATAAAAACATGGGTTGGGTCGGGATTCACAAAGGGATGAGTGTGAAATATCATTAGGGATGTGAAGAATGTATGTTTTGTGGTATTTAGGATATGTACAAACTGATCAACGATTTGATGGGAGAGGAGAACGGCTCTACGAGGGGAAGGGGTTCACAAAGCTAGATTAGATTAGAGCGTCGACTCGGACATAGATTATAGTTTTTGTAGGAACAGAGTAAATGGACCTCAAGTCTTCCGTCCTGATGTATTGTCGGATCACTGAAGAACAGGAAGAGATTGTTCCTTGATGGGCCTCCAATCGTCTGATTCAAGTAGCCATCCACATGGCCATGTGCTAGACCTGCTTCAAAGAAAAGATGAGGAATAAATTGGGTGGTTCAATGCTTCCGCGACTGTTTCGAGCTCCTTATCAGCCGATCAGTCGCCTGCCCATTTTTCACAGCCCATACGAGAACCTCCACTTATGTTATTGCACACGCTTCTGATCTTCTCAACGATACAAATAGCATTCGGAACAACTTGAGCTACTACAATCAGCATCTAGTACTTTGATCAATTGTTCATCTTATGAGCTGTGGATACACCGCACTGGACATAAACGAGTTGACAACAAAAGAGGTCACCAGTAAATATACTGACACCGCTCTGGTTATATGGTTGTTCTCAACTAACAAAACCCTCAGTAAACGGCCGGGCCCACCGCTTGCTCATGCACGGATACTACCGTTAATGCCGCCACACAATGCCGGATCTTCTCCCACATCTCTGCATCCGTTAAGGTTTGTTGCCATAAAATTGAATACTCGCCAAGAATAGTCATCCAGGCTACCGATGATAGGACTCCCTAAGAATATCTGTCTATCATCAAGGCTACAACTGATTCAATTTACTCGTGGGATCTCCCACTGAACCCCATTACTACTGGCCAGCTTGCCAAAACCTCTCAACACCCGAATGAGCCCCCAAGTCGCTAGGCTAGCATAGCTTAACGCTTGTTCGAGGTTTTGGGCGGTTTACAAGGACTGCGTGCGACAATGATGTGTGGTCACCCTGCCCCTATCTTCGGCGGTCCGATACCAATGTGTAGCAAAAGGACTTGTCACCGGATACCAGAGATGGAACAGAAGCTGTGTCATGGCAGATTGTTACATTCCATATCCCACATCATCTTCCAGGTCATCGGTGATCCATATGTCAGAAGCAAAGGATACGGTGGTATTCGGGGGTGTGTTAGGAGGAGTGACGATGTTCTAAGGCCACTAGTCTTGAGCAATTCTCGAAGCATTTGTGTATCTTCTATCATCATCACAGCCACGAGCCTGATTGCAACACAAGATATTCCTTTTTGGTACTAGACGTCAGACATCCCCTGAGTTTCATTGATTCCTGGATTAGTGGACTTATGATCCTGGTCTGGTTATGCCTCGAGTGAGAAATTCTCATACTCCGTCCACACACACATATATAGGTGTAGCCTACCCCTGATAAATAGCAGATCAAGCCCAGCCAACCTCCCTCAGCTTTGCCCGTCACATCATGAGCACCAGTGCTCTCTCCTTGACCATTGCGGATGCATCTGGCGCACTATTCGTTGGTGCTTGCCTCACTCTTGGCACTATCTGCTTTTTCCTTCTCTCATCACAAACCGGGACACCTCTAAAGCAGCGCCACTTGCTCCAGCTATATATCATTGTGCTCATTGTCGTCGTTATTGGCTACTCTCTTTCTTATTTTCTCTTCAACAACGTCCAAGCTATATTCCATCCTCACGCAGGAGGCCCAACCTATCATGATACTGCGAAGAGTGCGCTAAGTAAAGCCGTAGGATTTTTCGCAGCTTTTGTCATTTGTATGACAGACGGCATTTTGGTGAGCACGGCTGCATTATCCAACCGTGGGGATAAATTGAGTCTTGTATTGAAGGTATGGCGATGTTATATGGTCCATATGGCACTTTCGAGATATCCCTCATTGTTGGGTGTGATATTTTGGGTTATTCCCGCATGCTTATGGATTGTAAGTTTTGGTAGGGACAACTTCGTTTAACATGACATACGAGAGGATTGATTAAAAAATTCTATAGGCGCGGGAATTGTAAATTTCTCAACAGACGAAACACTTCCGGCGGCCGTATTATTCATAAGCAACGCACTGACAAACGTCTACGGTACTTGCTTCATTATCATTCGCTTACTACGGTACAGACGGATGTCAAAGCTCTGCTTTGGAGATCGGACACCAATTGGGAGGTACAATACCATTATGGGCATCTTATTGGAGTCCGCCGTGATCAACGTACCAATCGCAATCTGTGTAGCCGTCAAGAACGTACCCACTACACATGCGACAACTTCCTGGGCGATTGCTTGTGCTATTTTCGGCCCATGTCAGGTACGCCAATCAGTTTGGTGTTTTGAACCCACTTCAATATCTAAGAGTAACTGTCTGTCAGGTATTCGTAACTATTTTGATTATTTACCAGGTTGCCCTAGGCAGGGCCGTCGGCAAGCAGCATCGTGAAGAGGCAACGCTGGTGATGGACAATAAGTTAAATGAAGTCCATGAGGATATCCAAATTCGGCTACCAGCAGCATGATTCTGAGAGATGGACAGTACAGGTTTCAATGAGGATGTGTTGTGCCTACAAGATCGTAGACCTACTTGTATAATTCAAGTCCCAAGGCTTCTCTTTTGTACTCAATCGACTCCTATGTTCGCATCGAGATCATAACATCCACACAATCCGGCGGGGGGATGGGTGTAGGGCCGGAAATATAGAAAGGATTCAGCATGGATTTGGTGATGTGTGACGTCGCTGAAGAGAAACAATTGATGAGATCCCGGGTTTCCAGCAAAGGATAGAAAACATTAGTAAAGAAGCCTGAGAAGTTTAACCAAGCCAGCTGACAGATAGAGCCCATGGACAAGATTCAGAACTGTAAGCCGGCTGCCCACGGAATCAGACAGCGCCCCTCATATACTCGGAGCGCCTTCCACCTCCGCCGGGGCCAACTACCCCACTCAATTCTTCTTCATATTTCTATTCTTCATTCATACCTCCTAAAGCAGATTCTCATCATACCTTTTTGTTATGCTACATTCAATCCCTGTCAATCTACCATTTCATATACTCATTATTTTCCACGTATGTGCCAGCAGCTATCGGAGAACATTCACAAAGTTAGATTCGTTGTAGGATTGAAGAAGGGGCCTATATGTCTTGGTATGTACCTCAGTCAATCGTATGTTGCTTCCCCTCCTCCCAGAATTCCTCTTCTCATTGTCTCAACCTCGAATCTTGTTGCCTTAGACGCTGGCGGATCCGGCGTCGCTCGCACCCAAACTGATGGCAACTTTCAGAATGGAAGTAGTAGCGGAATGACTACAGAGTAACCGAGTAGTCGTAGAAACGGGACTTTATAAGAAGAGACGTGACGTGTGTTCGTGCTTAAGTAGCTGATGTAAAACTAGTAAGTACTGTTACATGGGTAAGCTGATCCTTGTTCATGAGGGGGTCACGGGATCACGAATGGGGGGGGGGGGCATTCCAGCTCTCGTTGCTGGTGCTTATTCCATTTTCGGCCATATACTTCCCTCAGTATAAATATTACTCACATCTTTTCCGAACTGTTGAACTACAGGTTCTCCTTGATTGTGAGAATATTCTTTGGAACCGCTCTACACTTCCACATGGCCCCCTGATATGCGATCCATAGCAAACAACATAGCGTCCACTGATATCACTGCCTAGCCCCTGCCCCTGACACCAACCCAAGTATCCGATATTAGGCGAAGGACCCCATCGACACATAGTATCCTGTATCCGATTCTTCATATGAGCTGTGGGCACATGAACAACAAATCCATGAAGTTGGTCAGGCCTAGCTTAACCCAAGTCCTACCCCCTGGCATGAATCCCCTCATCTTTCATCAGGCGCCTAATCATCCCCCCGAAAATAGTTATCCAGGCGCTCACCGATGGTCACTCCCTGGATCACCGTTTACTTGCCTGCAGGCAGACCACTGATCCGACACGATAGCAGAACCTGCCTTCGAATACTCATACTTGTCGGCCACTCAGTCAGTTCTCTCGACATATTAATGAAGCTCTTGATGTATACGTACCCGGGAGCGCTGTGCCAACCTTATCTTGATCTCGTTTGGGAGTGATTGATGCACATGACTGCCCTGACCCTGCACTTCATGATACACACCGCAAGCCACTGAGCTTGGACACAAAGCCAGTGGCTTGGCTGTAGATCCGACACTTCAATGCTGTTGAGGTTCTGTAGCGCTCCACAAAGCTGGTATTCAGTTTCATAGCAGTGAGAGCCAAGGATTCATTGCAGTGGCTGCCGTGGGTGCCGCCTGTGAAGCTGTACTTGTTCCATCATGACTTTGCAAACCACGGGATCCTGTCAACTTCAATTTTGGAGGTCGGGCATCCCCACAGTATCATCGACTTCTGGACTTCGAAAATCAGCCACGCGTTTAAATATAGTTTTACATATATGTGCGTAATATCAATTTGACCTAAAGCAGCATTTCGAAATCGTACGGCCAGACACACTCTTTCCCTCTCCCCAACAGCACGATGGGCGCCGACCTTCTCTTGTCAATTGCAGATATTTCTGGGGCGATATTCGTTGGCGCATGCCTGACCCTCGGTACAATCTGCTTCATTCTACTCTTGTCACCGAGTGGGGGACCTCAAAAGCAGCGTCAGGTGCTACAGTTGTACATTGTAGCTCTGATATTTGCTGTTATCGGTTACTTTGTTTCCTGTTTTCTCTATAACAACGTCCCGGCTATGTTCCGTTCGCACATAGAAGAGGACTCGCGAAGGCGTAATGTGGCAAGAGATGTGTTGAGTATACTCATAAATTTTTTCGCGGCTATCGTCATATGCATGGCTGATGGGATCTTGGTGAGCGTTGCTGTATTACTTGATTGTAAGAGATTATTATTAATCTTATTCCGATAGATATGGCGATGCTACAAGGTTCACAAAGCCTTCACAGAATCACACTCATCATCCTGGGGCATAATATTCCTGGTCATTCCTGCACTTTTATGGGTCACGAGTCTCGGTATGAAACCAAATCTCTCTCAAAGCATATGAGGGAACCGACTAATAACGATCATCAGTCTCAGGAATCCTCAATTGCATAATAAACAGCCCTCTCCCAGCAGCAATTTTATTCACATGCAACACCCTGACGAGTATCTTCGGCACTGGCTTCATTATTATCCGTTTACTGCGATATCGACGGATGATGAGACGGTTATTTGGCGATAAGATACCAATGGGAAGATATAACGACATTATGGGAATTGTGCTCAAGTCAGCTGCGATCTATGTGCCCATCGCTATTTGTGTATCTGCCAAAAATATGCCCACCACTCACGTGACGCCTGCTTGGGCGATCTTTTGTTCAATTTTCGCCCCATGTCAGGTAGGCCTGCCAGGAGATTTGTATATATATACCGCGAGCTAACGATATCAAATAATTTCAGGGATTCGCATCCATCTTGATTATCTATCAGGTCGCCTTAGGGCGAGCTGCTGGCCAGCGGGACCAGGAAATGACACAGGTGGCGGAGAAAGACTCACACGGTTGTGTCACTGAGGACCCTCGAGCTCGATTATTGCCAGCATAATTCTAGGCAAGGGGTGACGCCAGTACTGCATGAATTTGATGACGCTTATATGTTGATTATGAATCATCTTTGGGATTATAGGCAACAATTAACAATTTTAATGTATCTTACGGGCCCTGATATCCATATGTACTCTTGTCTTTTATTACTTAGTGGGGCAAGTAGTCGCTAGGCTACTGTAGATAAAATCGGATCTTATTCTCGATGGACCAACAGGAACTGAGGGCACCTACAGTATCTTGATAAATGAGGATGTTACGGAACAGACGCTGAGACCTCAAATTGATCTCGCACCTGCCTGCCTATCTTTGATCTCAAGCAGTATCACCAAGGGCTCTGGGAAAACAATACATGTATTGAGAGTAAAATATCAGCCTTCCCTCCTTCTAAACCTCACCCTTGCATTCGTGGGTATAATCGTCACACCAGGTTTCCAACACGTAAGTCTCCTCTTCTGCTCCTCGAAACCCAGTCCAACCACATCCTCCGGCAGGAGAATCTCGTATCGGCGGACGATACTGGCAATGATACAAATGCTTTCCGTTATGGCGAAACGCTGACCAATACAGCTTCTTGCTCCTCCAGAGAAAGCAAGGACTACGGCATTAAATAAACGGGAATTCGGTTATTGAAATAATGGTAGACCGAGGAATAGAATACGCACATGCATCCCGTGGCCATTTGTACACCTCCGTATCAATAAAGCGATCAGGTTTGAATGTGTCAGCGTCATCTCCCCAGTGGATTGCTACAGTGATCACAAAGTTCATAAGCGTTAAGCATGAGATGAAGCACGAAACGTACGGTTCATGTGCATCCCAAGAATGTCCATCACGCACATCCCACCTTTTTGTATTGGTACATCAATTTCCTGCGTCACCTCGACTTTGCCCTCTGGCGATGTTGTGAACTGCTTGGCTTTGACTATCGTATCGTTCTGAGCTAATTTTGCGAGGCGCACAACTGGCGGACAGAGGCGGAGGGTTTCATGGAGAACCGCCCAGGTGTACTCCTAGATAATTCATAAGTACGTGGTATTGGAGGATGGAGCAGAATATCTAACAAGCTGTGGAAGATTATCTTTGTAGGCCTGTCGCGCCAAAGATGATAAGTCGATGCTGTGAAGTCGATTGACGAGATTAAGCTCACAGAAGAGGTAGCGACGGTGGGTACACCGTCAGGGTATACTTTGAGAGCTTCTTCAAACACTCTCCGCTGGTATTCGGGGTATAGTGCGAGGTAGACAAAAACGAAACACAGGGTATGAGCGGATGTTTCTAATCACCGATCAGCATTTGATAAATAAGAAATGAATTGAAATGTACACACCATGACCCGCCAACAAGAAGACCTAGAAGTATCACTGTTCAGCTTGATCCGATAGCAATAGAAGCATTTCATGCTCACAAACATATTCGAAAACAATTCCCCATCTGTCATACTCCGATGCGCAACCTCCCCCTCCCCCTTCTCAAACGTCATATTTGCACCCACCATATTTCTCAACAACGCCGCACCCTCGCTCTCATCTTCGACTACCCTGCGCCAGTTGATACCATACTGATCTCTCGCCTGCGAAACAACCTCAAGCATATGCTGCCTCAAATTCTCGAATGCATCCTTCGCTTTCAATAGAAGCGGCCCGATGAGTGGTACGTATACGTCCCGTTCTGTCACCGCATTCCAGAGGGATCTCGGGGAAAGTATGCGAGGAAATAGTTGATTAGTAGCCGCGATTACTGCTGGGCTAAATGCAATCTTGTGCCTAGGTGGAGGTGTGCTATGAACGTCCTCGAGCCATGTGGAGCGGCGGCCAAAACCTGCTGACCCAATGACAAGGAGGGTAGCACGTTTGAGGTCGCGGAGAAGGTCGATCTCGACGGTCGGCCCATCCACAGTGAAAGTGGTGGCAGTGTCGATCTCGGAGAACCATTCGTTGACGATTCGGGTGGTTTCGCGCCAGACGAAAGCGTTGTTCGCTTCATTGAATGCATTTCTTGCAATATCACGGTGACGCTTCCACTCCGAACCCTCGAGTCCAATTATACTGGGTCCATATATGTTCAGTGTTTCGTACTGGAAATATTTGAAATTTGCTGATGATTCGTGAGGGAGAGTACTTACAGCTTCCACGTCCTTAGTAAAGGTGAACCTATCACATGCGACGGTCTTTACTATATCAGCATCGGCGACCCAATATGTCGGTATAGCATCCCAGAATGTTGTTGAAACAAGGCAGGTGCTCCCGTATCTCTTGTAGACTATAAGAATGGGTAAATGAGTACGTCCCCTTCAATTCATCGGCGAGGAGCCGCTACTTACGGGAGAATCTGGCGAAAATGCATGCTATCTGGTTTTTAAATGGGTAAAAGGGACCCACAACGAGGGAGATAGTGCGGAATGGGTTGAAGAGCGTGAGGGCGCCTGGAGGACAAGAGCTATTGATTATACGCAACGCGTCTTAGGAGACAAAGATCTGAGGAGAGGGCAGAACATACGTGATTCCCCTCGCAACTCTCTTCGCCTTTATCCACTTCTTGAGTAGAATCTGCACAACCCACGCTATTACGGCTGCGCTCAGGAGCTGAGGTACCAAGACGCGCTGGTAGACAGCCAGCTCCAGCATAGCGAAGCGAACTACGAAGAACTTGCAAGTGGTTCGGAGCAGCTAGGACGAGAGGGAAGGGAAGCCCCAAGGCTCCTAGCAAGGGGCGATGTGGGTCGACAGTCGAGACGCGTGGAACATATTCTAGGACAGCAACGAAGATCAAGTTGTATAGTTACATACAGTTCCGATTTAGAAGCTGTGGAGAAGCAAGGCAGAATTTCGGTTGGGCTACATTCACAAGGAACTCCCGCCCCCGAGAAGTAAAGCCAGGCCGGGTGTACATTTCCAGGATAATAAGTCACACCTGCAAGAGCTCCCGAATGTTCGAAATGTTCGAGAAGAGACTGAGTTGAACATAGATTGATGTCTGATTTTTGCTGAAAGAAGTTTGTGTGGGAAGAACAGGGTTGGTCGACCCGGAAGGAAAGGCACCGGAAAATGCCGTAGTGATTGATAGAAAGTACAGGATGATGCCGGCAGATAGGATCTGATAGCATCCAACAGAGCCTCATACGAATGGGCTTTGAGCAGTGCTGCAGGATCGGGGGAACGAGTTCAAGGGAGCTCAGAAGAGGAAGAGGTGCCGAAGCTGTAAGATTATGACTTCCTGCTGTGATCAGCCCAAGAACCTCGGAACAGCAATCAGGGATCCCAAAATTCTGGAGGTGGAAATAACAGTGCCATGCGGCAGTCCTCCAGATAGCTAACTTTCAACTGGTGTCAAAAGCTATAATGATACATATCGGCCGTGTATAACAAATGGTCGTAAAGAATGTATCTTAGTAACTACGATAAAATTTCTATTAACTATTAATGACACGGGCTACGGGGCGTTGGATATGATTCAGAAGGTGTTTCCGACAGTATAAACCTATTCAAAGACGGCGCGGGTCTGATACTCTTGAGGGTGCACAGGGCAGTTATAATTCCACAGGTTTATGTGAGAGAATATATCGCAGTTCTCTGCCTCTCCATTCGACCTGACGCAAGCCGCGGCCTTAACATCGTTCTGAAAGGGATTCGCGCATCTCAGAAAGAAGAGTGAGTGATACATGGCATGGATCATTAATGCTCCTATCCATGCGCGTGAATACAGAGTCAAGCAGACCGTCATAGATAATCAGGGAAGCTAGAAACGGGAGGGACCTCCTTATGCATACATGTCCTGTGTTCGTCGTGTTCATACCTCCCAGTTAAATGAACCGCCGCCCATGAATACTACACTTAATTCGCTGTAGACTATTCGGTGTTCACCAGTAACGCGAATCTGAGAGGCCTGATTAATTTATCGCCTTAAATTTGGCATAACGGGTGGTACAAGGATTGCCCCCTACGCTCACAAACATTTCACAAAGAACCCACGACGAGTCTCTCCGAATCACATACTCTTTCTCCCTGAACATCACAGCCAATTCATCGATAGATGTTATATCTTGTACCCTACTATAGTGATGTCCGTAGTGAGCGGATTCACAGATTACGACTGTCGGCTACAGCCTTTGCATTTTGAGGCCAGTGCGCCGGGACAGGATGTTAGCGATAGACGAAATGTAAGCAAATAGCGCCCAACGCACCTTAGACGCTCTCTCGAGTCACATCACCATAATCATAAATTTCAATGGAATGATAGTCGTCTTGTTTGTCCTTGATCGCATCAGAATGCGATAGTGATCTGATGCATGAGCGTCAACAAGCTTCTTGTCGCCCACAACCCTCCTTCTTAACGAACCCATGTTAATGGCACCGGGTCCAAGAAGATCATACAATATCAAATGTCCCAAAAATACATGCCACTAGGTCGAAATACTCGCCCACAGAACCAGGTCAATTGCAGGGCCGGGTGCGAGGTGAAACCTTTGTGCCAAACTTCCACACAATTCCTGGTCTTCGCAGGGCCCCAAGCATGTTGTTTTCCCAGTCCATACCCAACACCATAACAATATAACTTCTCGGCTTCCGAGTGGGGCTTCTTAACCTTTGTGGCACGACCTCCATTGATGAATGAGGCTGGCGCGGAAACAATGCAATTGGCCACCGCGGCTATACAATACTTTCCACTGGGGACACACATTCCTGTTTTATGTTGTGTCAATCATGCTCAAGCGTCACCGCAGTAGACTCAATACTCCGAACCTAAATAATCTGCTTCTCACGTCTATTCCGTCTTCTGTCGCCCACACCGGCAGCCGCAACAAAGATTGTGGCGACCAGTTATTGAAGAGTATGCTGTGTCACACAAGGCTTCCATTGTATTTGCAACAAAACAATCGAACCACGCGTGCAAGGAACGCGTCCCTGATCAATAATCGATTTAAATCTGCCGATACGCGGGACCCTGCCCCCAACTCGTGCTTGGGATGTGGACTACACACAAGCTTTTACATGCCAATATACTGCCGCTTTATGAGCCCTGCTCCTACGTATAACATAGAAACAGGGAGATAATCATAGCGCCTTCTTGATGCAAGTTGCTCATAAGCTCATGTACACCCACAATTCTTATCCGTGTTTACCTCTGATCCAAACGATCGTTTGACGTGTGGTGCCCGGTCATCACGATTTCCTCACGTTCGGCCTGTTACTTTGTGTGATCCTGAGTCCCTGATGTCAGCCTACGCGAGGCGGAGTGCACCTTCAACTCTTTCCGGGACCTGGGACAAATTCACCACAATCTAGTCTCCTCGAGGCATTATCACCATCAGCTTGCTCATTAACGGCCAAAATCTTGTTATGTATTTCATCAGCGCCCGATGTCTCGTCTGAAACCGAATGATTTCAAGAGGGGGGCTTCTCTTTGTGGGTGTCTGGGAATACGGTGCGCCTATCTTCGGCGGTGGGTCCGGGTCGAAGTTTACAGAATGTGAAGCATGTCTGCGAAGTGTGATCCCGCATCGGCATCCCCAACACCTTATAAACGCCTTCAATGCCGTTGGGGTATCTGTGTCAAATCCAAACGTCGCCTACAAATCTCCCAATACTCTCCTCGTACAACGTCTGCCCGACTTCTGCGAAAACTTGTCCGCTTTTTTCGTTATGCCTGTTACTTATCCTACACAATCTCCCCGACGTGACCACGCTAGTACTTCAACAACCGCAAATGCAGATACATCCTCGAGCGTTAATGGTGCCAGTGGTCAGTCAATACGAGGAAACCTCATCGCTGTTGCTCATGATCATATCACCCTCACTCCAGGAACTACCGCTCCACAGGTCGTATCCAACAACCAGCCCAATCCCAATCAGAGAAACAGTAGTGCAAGTCAATCTCCACCAGATGGGCGTTCGGACACCCGTGACACTACACAGTCGAACTCCAGAGGTAACTCATACTCTCAAACGCCTTGTACTACTCTTCTGATAATATGTGCGTTATTCAGGAGCACCCACCGGAGGATCTAGGACTAATTCCAATGGAACAAATGCTCCCAGAGATTCTTCGGAAGGAACGAACACGCCTGATGAGGTTGAGGCCATCGTTCGGACTGCTACGAATACCTGGAGCCGTGGACTTGGACGAAGAAACTTGAAAGTCAATGGTCAAAGGTCTTAACGGACGCGTGTTTTTAGAGAGATAGTGATAGTATCGAGCGGTTATTCTGAGAGGGCGGGGCGCGTTCCAATCGCATGTCCTCAATTCTGGATAAGTCTATCAATTCCCCGAGTTATCAGACAGTGGCCCTGTGCTTGGATGTCTATCTCCAATTTATGGACTTCTCCCTCATTTAAGAAAACCCGCGATAGATCGGAATGAGTTTATGATTCAATATAATTAAATTGAAATTTTTTGGCGGTAAACCGGTGGCCCACCGCCCTATCGTAAAAAGCAAGTAATTCCTCCCCCTACCCCCACAAGGCAGTGCGCGCTCTCCCGAGCCATGACGTACTCGACGTGACGATCTGAGTCAGAGCTGTCCAATATTCCCACGTACACTGTAAGCCTGTAACAGCCCAAAAGAGCCGTTGCTCAACACCCCTGTGATAACAACAAACTTCAATAGGTAATGGGCACAAGGACAACACTCAATCAGCTCGTATATACGGGAATCATCTCGACGACAACTGGCGCATAAGCTCAAGGTAGCTATTATACCTTGGTTTGCATTTCTTTGGCACAGCCCCACCATCGTCATCAGTCATATAAACCTTCATGCAACTAGATTCCACAGGATTTTTGTGGCTATACGGGTGCCGAAGAACGACTGTCCACGCAATGCATCAGGGGCGCTTACAGCAATCCACAGATTACGCGTGTGCATGGATTGGTACACAGTGCCTTTGATTGCTCATCATGGCCTTTTTGCCAGAGTATATAAGCACACCACCACACCCATTCACTTCCTAATTCTCCTGTCCTTCATCTACATCCCTCTCCTGATATATGACCAATCTTTTTTCTAGGTGGAGCTCTAGGCGACCTATCACTCCATCATCTGCAGACATATCCGACACAGAGTCGACTCTCTCTGCCACCAGTAGTGCTATTTCTTCCAAGAGCAGCAAACGCCACTCTCTCGACCATTCGGCAACATCGGACATGCCCCCTCCCCCCGCTTACTCGCCATCTATCTCCGATGCTGACCGGTCTCGCGGGCTCTTTTCAGGGTTCTCAGTGGCTAACTCTGCCCATCTGCCTGATATTTCTGTCAGTCTTCATGCTCAGGCCCAAGTGGGAGCACAGACCTCATCACAATCGTCTGGTCCGACGTCTCATACCAGTTCCACCACAAGTCCGCCACATTCTATTCCTGTCCAACCTCCACCTCAGACTCCTGGCGCGCAGTACCCACAGTTTAACAACTCGAACGTCAATTATAATTACAGCTATAACGGCGTTCCCCATACGTCAAACCCAAATCCAAGTCCTGGTGCGAGCCCGAACCCAAGCCCGAGCCCTCAGCCCCAACAATACTTTCAGGGCAATGCACCGTATCCATCTTATCCTTACCCATATCTGCCCCTTCCTCCCCCTCCAGGGATGATGTTCCCTCCTATGTTTTATGGTGGTAACTACAACATCAACGTGAACCAGAATGGAGGTGGAGCTGCTCCACAAGCACAGCAGACTTTCTTTACCCAGACCGCCACAAATGGAAACACGAACGCAAACGCAAACGCGAACGTGAACATCAACGTCAACCAGACGTCCAACACAAACCCCGCACCGATCAACATCGCCGAACTCTCATCCAACTTTTTCAATATGCGTTCGACTGTGGATAGTAGCGATAGCGATTCTGATTATGATGATGCACCTTTTTGGAGCGCACCACATCAGCGCCACCGCCGACACAAACGTCGGCACAAGCACAATAACGCTGGTACGGCACAGTTCAAAATGAACACGAACACCAACGCGAATATGAATGTGAACATCAATTCTGGCAATTCCAATTGCAACAATACTACATATACGAATTCGTACTCTTCGACCTCGAAGCCGGGGAGGAGTTCGCATAATGCTCATGGGAATGGGTTTGATTTTTCTGGGTTGCGCGGTCGGAATAATAACAGTCGGAATAATGGTGGCGGTGGTGGCAATGGGATTACCATCCAGCAGATTGGTGGTGTGCAGACTTCGACCTATTACGACGATTCGTTCAATATCTCGGGAAGTGGGAACAATATCGTGATAACGGGGCGTGTGTGAGGGAAGGCCGGTGTTTTGGTATAGACAAGATTTCTTGAAGTGTTCTGGCTCTTTTTCTTTTTAATCTGTTACATTTTTTGAGCGACCAGGTATACCTGTCTTGTGCGGCGGCTGAGATGGTAGTCTATTCAATAACTAATATACCCGCATGTAGCTTTAGTTTCCTTGACTATGCTATTGATCGATGTTACGACGTACACAGCGTGGACGAGTCGACGGCAAAAATGAATGAGTCAACCGCGTCGCTAGTAGCTTCTAAGCGACGTTCTCATATTAGCATCAAAGGTAGTTCAGAAGCCATACTACGTCGTTTGGTTAACGCCGCAACTTCTTCGTCTGGCTTTCATGTCCGTGTACTAAGTGGAAAATTGGACTAGAGTGATCGTTTCGTCGGCTGCTATTAAGTACCTGAACGGGGTCCTCTTTCCATTGTACCGTTTCAAAGATTGCTGCACAGCATCGCTTTATCTTATATTCTTTTCATTCGAGAATATTACAACTCACGTGCATCTCCTGACAACGTCGCAATCGCGAGTCGTTTCCAGACAGACGAAAAAACATAAATAGCAGCAGTCTAACGCCCAATCCAAGAGAAATCCGTCCCCTATCTGATGTGCTAGTGCATCGATCCGCAGCCAAGGTAAAAAAAAAAAGATCATCCTTCTCTGTAGCGCCTGGGGTATTTTAAGGACGGAAGGAGCCCACAAAAATTCCTAATATCACTGATGATGAACGATGAAATGATACTCATGATCGGATCTCTGGAGGTGCCGAGTAGGACATAGTCATCTACTGTGCTCCTTTCCCCCCCCTCTTCCCCCTGTCAGGAACCCGCGTGTTCATATAATCCCGCATATCTACTCACACTCAAACGCCAGGGGTTCTCCGCAATACCCATTCATATGACAGTGCCATTCACTCTGGCAATCTTCCATATGTAATCCTGAGCTCGGTTATTACGGTTAGGGTTAACCTCTAGGGCGCATAAGCGCCAACCGGACATCTGGGCTGACTAACTGTTATCAGACACTTGTGTAAGCAAGAATGTTCATGTCCCTGGGTGGGGGAAGGGGGAGGAGGAGGACGCGCGTTGACGGACTGAGCGACGGATGCGGGCATCGCCTAGTGGTCGACACTCTCTCCGAGGAGGATCTAAAGAGTTCAGGGGGGACTGTGTTGTAGGACTAGCACGTTACTTTTAGCTTTAATGGCTCACCGTACCGAAAGAACCGTGAAATTATAAGCCTAGAACTCACGGCAGCACTTTTTCATATCACATTTTACATGTATTCTCTTTAGTTCTAATGATGAATACACGCAACACCATTTTCGATTTGGAAGGCTTCCTTTCCTCATATACCGTGAGTGGTCTCCTGTGGGGTGTGTATTGCTGGCAGAGTGTATGTAAGTAGATATGTAATTTACGAGAACGCTTTTCGGCACGGTCTGACCGAGATGTTGTTATTCTTGTGAATTTTTATCCTTTCTTTTGTGATAGGTATGTAGGTTATGGCGGAGTTATGGGGTTAAGCCCATTGCCATGTCACGTCGTTGGTATACGTTTGTGTAATGGTAACAAATCGCAGTATGGAGATGGGTTTGTGGCGTGCCGACATTCTGGGCGTGAGTCATGCAGGTATCTGAATGAACAATCCGGCGGGGCTTTCGTACTCTTTGAAAGAGGTGCATGAGTGTGCATGCCAGACACCATGCGCTGCGAGCTCGCATCCGGTGCGGGATTGATCCGGCGGGATGCCGCCACCTGACAAATAGTTAATCTCATGTACTAGCACACTTAACAAGAGTGTCTGACGTGACAGATGGGATGAGTTCGGAGCGCTGGGGGGTTGTGTTACATACTTATACATAGCCTGGGATGCAGAAATGGATGGATACGTGTGCAACGTCAGTTAGCATATGTCCAACGAATGGCGGTGGAGATATGTTTGGGCAACATTTGATCGGCCGGGGCCCCTATCCGTATTCCGAGACCATGCTGGCAGTGCCCGCAAACGGCAACAAATGGACACCGGTGGTTGAGTCGGCCGTTGGAAGAGTTGCATTCTGGTTACAAGAGTCAAGCAGAGGGGGCAGAGTATACGGGTAGACGGAGAAGTGGAATGACGGGCCGGTGAGGCGGCATTGTGAGCTGGAAAGGGAGCGATAGAGATCGGATAAACTTCGCTGAAAGGGGAATGATGTGTGATGAGACTCGGAAGACGCGGTGCGGAGAGCGAGAAAGTCTGAATCTTATCGGCCAGGCAACCGCTGCTTTACAATTTCTTCTCTCAGTTTTCTCTCCTTCGCTTTCCTTCTCTCTCCTTCGTTTCTTTCTCTTTCCTCTCTTTCCTTCTATCTAATTCTCTAATTTCTCGAACATGTCGGCCAAGGGTCTCCCCCCAGCCGTTCGCCTCGACCGTATCCCAGTGCCCTACCTACACCCTCACCATCTCCCCAACACACAACGACGACAGACACCCTTTCGATACAATCCATACCCAAGTCCGAATATCACTCACGCCCGCATACCCGATGTATCATCCTCTTACACATGTGTTGAAGTACCGACAGCGACGACTACGGGGACAACTGAACGAGGACTCGTAATGATCACGCCTGCATCGTCACGGGCAGTGACACCGTCGCCTGTTAACCTCGATCCCATTATCCCCCAAGCGGCAGCACAAGAAAAGTTCAAGGATAAGGCAAAGGTGAAAATTGAGCCTAAATTTGAGAGGGTTGAATTGGAGATCCTCAAGCCGTCTGTGCGGACTTTGAATACCGGCCAACCGACAATTACGCTCCCGCCCCTCCAACGCGCCGACGGTTCCCATGTCCGGCCCGAATCCACCGTCCCCCGCCCAGAAGATAGAAGGGGCAGGGACAGGGACAGGGGACGGCCTCTTGAACGCGTCCGTTCACGGTTTGGCGCGAGGACGAAACGTAATAGGCCTATACCCCATGACCCCATTCTCACTTCCCGGCGGATTCTGTTGAGGGCTGTTAAGCTGGAAGAGGATGATGATTCGAAAGAAGATGTGGAGATGGAAGAGGAGGGGAAAAGGGATACTGAAGGGGAGGAGGGAGACCCGGTCCGGATTCAGAACCACAAGCGCCCTGGGCAAGGGCAAGACGAAGATCAAACGCTGAGAAGTGATACTGCATCCGCAACTTCTCCTTCACCACCACCACTTTCTCCTCGTTCACCTGCAACACGGGCAGTCTCAATGCCAGCTCAGCGTTATCAACACCAACACCAACACCAGCATCACCAACACCAACATTACCCCCATCATCACCAACAGCCGATACCGACGCCCTCGCACACTCCGCCACATTTTAATTCTGCGAATGCACAACAAGCACACAGTGATCACGGTCACCCGCCAGTAGCCGAATTTATGAGAGTCCCTACCGCCACCGCTCCTGTCTCTCACCAAGCAACACACCCCTATCATCCTCAGCCCCAACCTCATCATTATCCCCAGCCTCATCCTCATTCAGAACCCCAGCCTCATCCAACTTACCCAACTCGCAAAGACTCAACATCGTCATCGCAAAGACATCCCGATGAACCGATCCAGGACATGGGCGTACGTCCGCCAACTTCAATCCACAGTGGCGCAGAGGACCTAATCTCGCTTTTCAATGCCGAGTTTAGGGATCAGCTTGAGAAAGAACGAAGTGTGGTGAGGAGGGAGCGGGAAGAGGTGGAGATGGCCTGGGAGGCGTTGAGGAGGGAGCGGGAGGGGACGAGCAGAATGAGAGAGAGAGAGGGAGATAATGGAGCTGAAGAGGGTGAGAAAGTGCGGGCATTGAGGATGGAGAATAATGCGCTTAGGTTGCGGGTAGCGCAGTTGGAACTTGCGTTGAATGTGTTGCAGCGTGGTGGCAAGTAAGGGGTGGTATCATTGTATTTTATATGGATAATTGGGACGATGACTATCGCAACCATACGCCGACATCGTTGATGAACGAAGAAGGTTCGAGGTTTGGGGCCAGCCCTCAGCGAATGCGCATGCAGCAAGCACGAACCAGGCGTTACGTCAATGCCTATATTCTAGCTTTCTGTTGAATACGCCTGGAAGAGCCGTAGTGGTTTCTCCTTCACAACTCCAAGCCTGCCTTGTTTAGGCTTTCGTTTTCTGTTCTCGCTTAGACTTTTTACTACTTTTTGTGTGTATGTGTGTATATTCATTTAGAATCGTATAATAGATATAGATACGAAGATACATTCACTAGCTCAGGGGATATCTTCAATTGTTGAACACGTTACTGGTTCCGTTGGGTTTTTTAATGCTGCCTGCGGTGGGATTTGGACGCTCTCGGGAACATCAGGCGGTTCATTCCTTATCGCTGATGTTACCTCTTGACTCTGTTGGTCAACGGCTCTGCCCAGGGCAACCCGGTAAATGATTAAGAGGGATGCGAACGCCTAATAGGACATATTCAGCTTGTGGTATACGTATGGACAGTGATAGCGTACCTGGCTCGGGGCACTAGCTACCATGATAATATCGCTAAAAAACGGTATCATGCCCGATTTATTTTGATCTAGCTGCAAGCTCGTTACGCAAATTGCGATTGGCACATTAATTGCGGCCGACTCTAGCAGGATTTTTACAATCCCGTAGTACCGCCTCGTCGACTCCCTATCTTTGAAGTATTTTATTGCCATCCGCCTGTGTCGCAGCAAGCGGGTCGTGATAAAGGCGGTTCCATAGACATTCGTCAGTGCATTATTAATAAAGAATGCACCGGTGGTCCCAGCGAAATTTAAAGGTGTCGTGTCAAAAACATCGTCGATAATATCCAGTATAAATATAATTCCTGTAACTGGGAGAGTCACTGCTGATTAGTTCCACCTTATTACACTACATTCAGGTTTATTTATTCTTACCAAAACTGATCACCCATAAACCGACAATACCCAGGAATGTTATGCTTCGGAATGGCGAGGAACCTCTCATGAGTGCCCTCTGAACCATGTAACATCGCCATACCTGCCAAACCAATCGAATAAGGTTAATTACCTACTAGTATTAGGAAATACGTTAGGCTCACCAATAGCCCATCGACCATCCAAAGAATAATGGGTAGCAAAGTAGTGACCGCAGAATGAATTTGGACTACGAGGCTAGTCTCGACATAATCCATGATAAAAACCAAGATCCAGAGGACGGCGGTGATAATCACGAGCACTCCAACATATAACTGTAGCAAGTGACGTTGCCTTGGAGGTCCCCCGGTTGGCATTGATAGGAGGATGAAGCAGATACTGCCGAGGGTAACACATGCTCCAGTGATAAATGCCATGGCGGTTGTCATAATCGCGTAATACAGGTCAAAACTTAAAAGTTCTCTTTTGCTATGAGTCAATGAGGTGGTCATAGTGCCCGAGTTATGCAAAGAGGGGTATGTGGGGTTTGTTGTAGTAAGATGAACTGCAGCCCATGAATATATACCTCTACTTTGGTATCATGTAACCATGCCAGAACCATCCTCTGTGATGATGATGTGAAGGACAGATCGAATTATGAGCCCAGTTCCATGACATCTTTGTTGCAAGAAGTTCGTTGTCTTTATTGCCCACGTGCCCGACCTTTGGGTGTTTATAGAATTTGATGACCATAAATATCATCTCACTTTGTCAATGCCTGAGCTTCAGGCATTACTGTACATCCTAGCGTTCATAAAGTACAATCTATCTGATCCCCTGGAACCCTTCTTCCCTCAGCGCCTCGATGACACTTTTATATGTTTGTTGGTCAATCTGCTATTGTAGTGTGGCCTCGAAGTGGTCAGGCGGTGACCAGCCCCCTTGGAGCATTGTTGGGTTTGATTAACTATTTATAAACGTTGATTCTAGCGTTGAGGGATCTTGGGCGCAAAGTCAAGGCAGGCGTAAGAGACGACAAGGGAGTCGCTGATAATTTTCCCCCAAGCGCTTGCAAGTACTCGCTTCATAAGAAATGGCTCATAATCTCCGAGTAACATCAAAGTCTACAGTTGTTCACGACTTCACTTCAGTTTCCTATTATTATTCATCATTCACTAGTCAGAGTGAGATTGTGGCGCAGGGCATCGTCTCCTCATCTGTTGTGATTAATACTCAATTGGAAAGACGTCTACCTGAGCGTGGACAGGGATGCACATATAGGGGCTTGGCAGTCAAGGAAGTGTCCTCCCAGAAGTCCTGTAGCTCTCGTACTTATGTTGAGAAAAATGGTTGCATTGTCAAACACAGGTGCAATAGGAGTGTTGGATTTACTGACTTCTGCCAAACAGTGGAACTACGGCCTCACCGGGATATTTTATCTTGCAACCAACATTCTTCACAGTGACCATCATACTCTGGCGAGACATACTCCAAACATACCCATATAGTTTGTTGTATTCCATACACCTTGTAGTACGATTTTGATCGCCGTTAGTGATGTGTTTTCAGCGGAATAAAGTGGGATTGCGGCACAGGAGGATAAGATGGATTCACCAACTAAGCGAACAATATCTACATTCATTGAACACATACTAGCTATTAACAACGGGAGTTGGCGCTACGTTTTCACCCGGGCTTACACAACCGACACTGGAATTTGTTCGTTCCCGGGAACATCATGCGCTTTGTTTTCCAACACTGATGCTATCTCTTGACTTTGTTGGTCAATTGCTCTGCCCAGAGCAACCCGGTAAATGATCAAGAGGGATGTCAATGCCTAGTGGGTCATATTCAGCTTATGACGTGGGTATGACTACTGGTGGCATACCTGGCACGGCACACTAACCGCAACTAAAATATCAGAAGATGGGGAATGAGTTATTACCACGACAGCTACACAGATTGCGATCAGCACATTAATCGCAGCCGACTCCAGCAGGATTTTCACGATCCCCCTGTACCTCCTTGTTGGCTCCCCATCTCCGAAGAGAAGCATTGCTATCCGTCTATATCGCAGTAGATGGATCATGATGAATGTGGTCCCATAGATGTTTGTCAGAGGGTACATCGTGTAAAAAACACAGCCAATAATCCACCCTGCCTGGGGTGTACCAAGGAGAGGATAGCATATGATTGGAAAGATGATTCCGGTGACTGGGTGAAGTAATGCCAATTAGTCCTCCCTCATTCTGTTCCGATTGGGTGGTTCGTACCGGAATTGGTCACAAATAAACCAACCATGCCCAAAAATGATTTCCTCCGGAATGGCGAGGAGCCTTCCGTAAATGCCCTTTGTACCATGTAACATCGCCAGACCTTTCATGTCAGTTCAATGAGGCTAATTGCCCACCGATTGGAAAAGGTGCCACGCTCACCAACAACGCATCAACTAACAACGTGACCATGGGTATGAAAGCAACAGTCACCGGAAACATCTTGTTGTCTTCGAGTTCCAAGTATTCCTCAAATGTTTGAGGACGGAATATGGCCAAAATGTTGTAATAGAGAAATCCCGAAGCAAAGAAACCCATGATGGCAATCATGAGTACGACAATGTAGACCTGAAGCCAGTGGCGTTGTTTCGGAGGTCCCCTGGCTGACATAGATAAAAGAATGAAGCAGACAACGCCAAGAGTAAGGCATACCCCAGTGAAGAATGCCCTAACAACACCTGCAATGTTGTCGTGCAGGTGTGATGTTAGTATTTCTCTTTCATTGTCAAATTTTAAATTGTCCATAGGTCAGTTGGGAGTTGGGTGGAGATGGCTATGTGGTTGGTCGTGGTCCTGTGTGGGACAGATCGCAGCCTGTGGATATATAGTTGTATTTTTGGTATGTGATTCTTGATGATCACCAAGATGGAGTCTAGTTTCATGATATCTCGGTTGCCATAAGTCTTCGTGATTCTTATTTCCTACGTATTCCAATCTTGACAATTTCTTCTCTCAGTTTTCTCTCCTTTGCTTTCCTACTCTCTCCTTTGTTTCTTTCTCCTTCCTCTCTCTCCTTCTATCTAATTTTCTAATTTCTCTCACATGTTGGCCAAGGGTTCCCCCAGCCGTTCACCTCGACCGCATCCCAGTGCCCTACTTGCACTCCCACCATCTCCCCAACACCCAACGACGACAGACACCCTTCCGATACAACCCATATCCCAGTCCGAATATCACTCATGCCCGCATGCCCGATGTATCATCCTCCTACACATGCATTAAAGTACCGACAGCGACGACTACGGGGACAACTGAGCGAGGACTCGTAATGATCACGCCTGCATCGTCACGGGCAGTGACACCATCGCCTGTTAGCCTCGATCCTATTATCCCCCAAGCAGCAGTACAAGAAAAATTCAAGGATAATTGAGCCTAAATTTGAGAGGGCCGAATTGGAAATTCTGAAGCCGTCTCCTTGAATGCCGGCCAACTGATAATTACGCTCGCACCCCTCCAACGTGCCGACGGTTCCCAGGTCCAGCCTGAATCTACCGTTCCCCACCCAGAAGATAGAAGACGGCCTCCTGAATGCGCCCATTCGCAGTTTGGCGGGAGGATGAAACGTAATAGGCCTGTCCCTCATGACCCCATTCTCACTTCCTGGTGGATTTCGCCGAGGGCTGTTGAGCTGGAAGAGCATGATGAGAAGTAATACTGCATCTGCAACTTCTCCTTCACCACCATCATTTTCTCCTCGTTCACCTGCGACATGAGTAGTTTCAATGCCGGCTCAGCGTTATCAATACCAACACCAGCATCACCAACACCAACATGGCCCCCATCACAACAGCCGATACCTATGCCCTCGCACACTCTGCCACATTTTTAATTCTGGCGATGCACAACAACCACACAGTGATTATAGTCACCTGCCAGTAGCCGAACTGATGAGAGTCTCCAAGCAACACATCCCTACCTTCAGCCCCCTCATCCTCAACCCGAACCTCACCATTATCCCCAGCCTCACCCTCATTCAGAACCCCAGTCCCGTCCTCATTCACAGCCCCAGCAACATACATCTTACCCAACTCGCGACGACTCAACATTGTCATCGCAGAGACATTCTGATGAATCAATCTAGGACATGGGCGTACGTCTTTCAACTTCAATCCACAGCGGCGCAGAGTGCGGGCATTGGAGATGGAGGATGATGCGCTTAGGTTACAGGTAGCGCAGTTGGACTTGCTTTGAATGTGTTGCAGCGTGGTGGAAAGTAGGGGATGGCATTAGTGTATGTTATGTGGATAATTGGGACGATGGCTATCGCAACCATACGCCGACATCGTTGATGAGCGAAGAAGGTTGAGGTTTGGGACCAATCCCCAGCGAATGCGCATGCAGCAAGCACAAACCAGGCTTTACGTGAATGTCCATATTCTATCTTTGCCAGGACCGTATGCTCATAATTTGTTGTAGGGACTTCTAG
>QFDT01001651.1:0-20616 GCA_003315915.1 Macrolepiota dolichaula
TTGATCGGAAGGATGCCCGAGGCGACGATGCCATAGATCAAATGATGAGGCTTCTAATGTCACGGATTTGCCCACCGCATGATTATAGAGAATGCGTGAGTGGACGTGATGCAAGGATACATCGTGTTTCGCCGGTTTAGCGAACATCCATGAATTGCCTCGTGGTGTAACGAGTCTAGTTCCATTTAAATTAGCTTCTGATCGAAGACCCGCCTTAAGGAAGGTGCCGATTGAAAGAAGTCTATTCCGGAATCCTGGTACATAATAAACGGGCCACAAGCGGGTTATTTTTGGTTTTAAGTGCAAGTGGTGCTGTATGATCACAGTCCCTCGACCCTTAATAGGAAGAGGCGCGGTATTTCCCGCGGTGCCGACTGTTCCGAAGTTCCCTTCTTCGAACTGGACGAAGTCGCTCATGTGGGGCGTAAAGTGCATCGAAGCACCTGAGTCCAGTGTTCATACAGCAGGTGGTCCTTGTGCATAAGTTATTAAAGCGTTGCAGTCCATGCAATCGCTCTCTTCACATCTCGCAGATGGTTTGTTATTCTCCTCAGTCACGCTCAATACAAGTGCAGAAAATATATTTATAGGGGAGCTAGCCCCAGCACGATCGGTAGCAGACAAAAAGTTATCATAATTGTTCATATTTATAATCCAGCCCTCAACCTCGCTCATCACATCCTCGCGGGTTCGCGTGGGGACGGGGGGAGTCTGGGAACAATTGTGAGTGAGGAAGTGATGCGAGAAGGAAGGTACGTACGAGTAGGAATCGCTTCCGTAAGGCGTCCCGAGAGAGACGGCGTCGTCATCTACCTCCATATTGTTGGCGGAGGCGAAGATGAGAGGAGAGGGAGGACACGGAGTAGTCCTCTGCCAGAAGGGGTCTTTGAACCCACTCTGTTCCCACTCCGCGGAGGAAGCGCGGGGGAATTTCTCTGACAACCTCTTCTTGTACCCGATTTGGGCACGACGCTGCGCACGCTGCAGAGCAGTGGCAGATCTCTTAGATTGCGCAGGGGTTTCCCACGCAACGTCAGTTGCCGTCATGGCAAGGTCCTGGGGGACCGAAAGAGATTCTGTCTCGCTCATACGAGCGAGCAGTGTGCGGGCAGTGGGGGAAGCGGAGTGCTCAGCAGAGCAGGCGAGGGCGAAACCAGATGTGAATGTGGAGGGACCAGGCGGAGGGTTGTGAGTCGCCTGGTTGGCGATTGCGAGTCCGGAGCCGGGTGGTTGGATGAACGGGTCAGATGGCCCGGAGGCGGAAGCCTGTTGGGCCGCGGCGATCGCGGCCTTCTTCTTCTTTCCACCACGACGAGACTTCTTCTTCTTCTCTTCCTCCTGATTGGAGGACGGCTGGTTGGGCTGGGGGTTCTTCGGTCCAGGTCCCGAACTCTGACCCTGATTCTGACCCTGTCCCTGCGGATTACGCGGGCCTTGCGGCCGGGACTGGTTCTGATTCTGGTTCTGGTTCTGGGGACCTTTCCCCTTTTGGTTCCTCCAGTTGGGATTTTTCCCACCTGGGTGGACCCCAGAGAAGCGAGCGGCGGAGGCGGAGGACGAGGATGTATGGTATGCGGCGCGAAGGGTGTCGGAGACGATATTGATAGTGAGCGCGGAGAAGGTATTTTGATATTGCGTCTGGAGGGATGTTCGGTGATATTCCCATTTGTCGGGAATGCGCTGGATGAGCATGATGGCCTGAAGAGGCTCGGAAATCGTGAGCTGTTGAGCTCGAAGGGCCCGGATGTGGTTATTCCAGACGGCGATCTCCGTAGTGGGATCAACCTCGCCAGAGAAGGCGAACCCTTGTATTGCGTCGACCGCAACAATGACTTCCGGGATGCCGGCCGTCCCAAGCTGTGTGGCAAGGGACTGCCAAAGCGCATGTGCCGTTGTGTGGTTGTGCCTGCGGAGGTCGCGGGACAACTTATTGGAAATGATCGCGAGAGCGGCGCGATTCACCGTATGCCAATTGTTAATATCGGCATTCTCTTCGGCGGTCGGCGGAGTAGCCGCTGCCACCGGAAGAGTGTAAATCCCCCTCATGCACGCGCCCAGAGTCGTGATGACTCCATCGCGGATAGGCATGGTATATTGGTCCATGACCATTCCGACCTCATACTGCCACTCATCGTAGTCGAGGGCTCCTTGAAGGACGGGCAAAGTAGCGACGAGTGCGTGTGCCATTGTAAAGATATCTGGAAAAGATCGCGTAAGCTTCTGAAGACAGCGAATGAACGCGTCAACGAGCTATGGTCGCCATAGAGTCGTACGTGGGCTGCACAATGTCAGGATAACGGAGTTGGCCATGGAACATGGTTCACTCTGCCTAACAAGGTCATACGGACTGCCCTCGTCAAGCGGATTAGCTCGTGCAGATGTGCTGAGAAGCGCCATCGCTCAGAGCCATTCGCTCGTCGTACAGACTATCCGGGGCCCATAACCTGTTAACAGCAGAACGTTGCGTAGCGGTGTACTATGAAGTAGAGCGTATGCACTTACAGAGTGAACTGGTGTTGAAGAGCTTGAAGAGCTTTGAAGAGCGAGTAATACGCGCAATGTAAGAGAGCAGAGGAAGTTTTTTATTCTATCATAATGGACGAAGTCCTTATATACCATATTGTGTAGTCCGATGACTAAGCATCTACCCTAAGTAAACTACCCGCATCGCTCAACATGCAGACAAGGTGCGAGAGCAATGCGTTCCTATTCTATTGTATATAAAAATAGATAGAAGCATAATTGATGTCCATGCGGTTATCGCATAGCATCATGTTGACAAGGATCATTTGTCGACGTACGGCAAGATCACAAGTCATGTGATGAAGAGCATGTCACGTGTTACCGTGTCAACAGAGATGCCGCCTGAAGGGCATCTGCGAGGAAAGACGGCCTATCAGCAGGCCAAGCGTTGCGCTGTAAAGCGCTACGCGAAGCGTATGGGACAGAGGCTTGAGCGAGACACCTCGCCGCCTCAAGATGGCTTCGACACCGCGTTCTGGCAACGCACCACGCCCTGTCCCCCTTCGCCCCTCATCACTCCAATGGAGTTAGATGACGACGCCGTCTCGCTGGGTACTCCGTACGGGAGCGATTCTTATTCGTACGTATCATCTACTTCACCCTCAGGTAACTCATCTAACATATGTTCTCAGTCTGGGGCGTCGCACGCCCTCTCCTCCTCCCATGTGCAACTAGGGCGCCAGGCGGTGATGTCGGAGATAATGGACTTTGTCATGAACTATGTAGTTGATGTAAATAGTACTGCTCCGCTGGCCTTGATGGCCGAACACGAATCTGTTCCCCCCGCGTCGAGTTCAGAACCTGAGGCAGTGAAATGTGAGATTGCATCGTGCATTGATTGCACTGCAATGGAAGCGTCCTACGGAAACGGGACGGATGCTCTATGGCTGTTGGATTCTGGTGCCTCACGGCACTTCACGCCATATTTAGACGACTTTACGCAGTTAGACCAATCGGTCGAATATGGATTTGTAACCACTGCGTCCGAAAGGCTCCCTATCAAAGGTCGAGGCACAGTCGTCGTGCAGCATCATGTGAATGGGAAAAAGAAGATAAGCCGCATCTGGCCAGTCTACTATGTTCCCAAGTTTGTATCACGGCTCCTTTCGCTCGGCACATTCTTAGCCGAAGGCTTGAAAGTTGAAGCCACATTAAGAAGGACGAACCTCTTTACGCCTCGAGGCAACGGTTACATGGAAGCAGTTCCCCGCCAACCTGGTGGGACTATCCATTATGTACATACGCGTGTCATGAATAACCGCGCATATGGAATGTCTGTAACCCTTGATGCTTCGACATACGATCTCTGGCACCGTCGACTCGGACACCCATCTCACGACATCCTCCAAAAAGTCCGAGAACATACTCATGGCGTTGCACCTTTTACTCCCAGGGGTACCAATGTTTGTGAAGGGTGCGCTCTTGGCAAGCTGCACCAGAAGCGTTTTCCGCCCGTCAAAATGACCGCGAAACGCTATCTTGAGGTTGTACACTCAGACCTCATGGAATTTCCTACCCTTTCATACCACAAGTACAAGTGGGTAATAACCTTCATTGATGAGTATACCAGCCATGCGATTGTAGCGTTTCTCCGCCACAAATCGGAAGCACTAATTGCTTTTGCAAACTTTGCGGCAACCGCCGAGAATGCATATGGCAAGGTCAAACGCCTTCACACTGATAATGGAGGCGAATACTCATCTGAGGCGTTCCAGAAATTCCTTTCACAACAAGGTATCAAACATACGACATCTGCTCCCCATATTCATCAGCAGAACGGTCGTGCGGAGCGATTCAATCGCACTATACGCAAAAAGAGTGAAGCGATGCGATTACACGCAAACTTCCCAGAATCCTACTGGGAATTCGCCGTTCAAACCGCGGTATATCTATACAATCGCACACCGATGCGCTGATTAAATTGGCAGACGCCCCAGGAAGTCAGGACCGGAGTTAAACCGGATCTGCAACGACTAAAAGTATTTGGCTGTGGTGCCTTCGTGTTCATTCCACCTGAGAAGCGAAAGTCCAAACTTAGCCCGCACTCAGAACCGATGCTTTTCATTGGTTATAGTGGAAACGCTAATTATAAATTCATGCGGCACACGGAGGGTAATGTGATCTTCGAATCACCCACTGCCATATTCGACGAAGATTGGTTCCCTAAGAAGCCAGTAGATGCGACCCGCCGTAAAGAGGCGATTGAGCATGGCAGCATTCCACGTCTTCCTCCATCATTACGCAATGATGATGGAAACAGTTCCAACAACGACCCTCCTCCACCACCAGAATTCCCTGTTACTAGTGCAGTGCCGTTGAACATCCCTGTTCCGCCTGTACCTCAGCCTCCAGCACATCCTAATCCTCCGCCTCTGGCGTGCGAACCTACTCTGCCTGCGCCGGGATCGCCTCTGAGATCTCCACCCAGAGATCCCCCTCCTGCTCCTCAGCCTCCGTTGAACGACCGGCAAGCTCTGGATCATGTGCCAGACCCTCGGCCCCAGGAACCACGCAGATCCTCGTGTGTTTCGCAACCACCATTGCGTCCTGGCAACGTGTACGGCGAAAGAAGAATCCCATCTCACATCATCCGCAACTACGGACGCGAAGGTGAATGGGTTCCTCCACAAGAGCGACTCGTGCGCCACCGTGCTTTCCAATGGCACGGTGCACGTCCACCTGCTCAGAACCTTGCGCCTGAACAAATTGCGGAACAACATGCGCATATGTACCGGCAGCATATCGAGCAAGGGTTCTTACCTGTCTTTCCAGATGAGGAACCGGCTAATGCCAAAGAACCCATGGACGAAGACGCCCTGATCGCTAAACTGGTGGAGGAAGGGGGGCAAGATTTGATCGACTTTCTTTGTGCGAAGTCGGCGGAAGTGATTGAGAAGCCCGGGATTCCGAAGCAGCATCGCAATCTGAAGCATTTACCTGCTCAGGAGCGCGCAAAATGGGAAAGCGCTGAAGGAGACAAAATCAAAGCGCTAAAAGATCGACATGTGTATGAATTGGTTGATCTACCCAAGGGGAGACAAACGATTAAAAATCGATGGGTCTACACGCCTAAGTCGGACGGACAATACCATGCTCGACTGGTGGCTAAAGGTTTCTCCCAGATAGAGGGAATAGATTTCGATGAGCTATTCTCTCCTGTAGTCCGGTACGAAAGTACACGCCTTCTCCTCGGCCTTGCGGCTTTAGAGGATTGGGAAATAGAAGGCGTAGATGTAAAAACCGCCTACTTATACGGACATCTGGAGGAAGAGATCTACATGGAACAACCAGAAGGACATATAGTCCCTGGTGAAGAGAAGAAAGTGTGGAAACTACGCCGAGCGTTGTATGGCCTTAAGCAAGCCGGCTTATCCTGGTGGCGCGAAATGTCCGCGTCCATGACCAAACTAGGATTTAAGCAATGCAAATCCGATGCCGGAGTATATATTTACCGCGACAGTAAGACTGGCAAACTTGTCATTGCTATAGTCTACGTCGACGATGTGCTATTTATGGGAAATGATCCTGCCCTTCTGAAAAAGAAGAAAGAGGAATTCAAGAAGCGATGGGATTGCAGGGACACATCTGGCAATGAGTTCCTTGGCATGTGCATCCGTCGTGATCGAAAGAACCACAAAATATATCTGGATCAGCGAGACTATCTACAAAAGGTCTTGGAGAAGTTTGAGATGACAGCATCTAAACCCGCTTCTACTCCACTCCCTGACGGCTATCAAGCCCTCGCTAACACCGGACCGGTTAATCCAACGATCTGACTCCGCTTCCAACAGGTGATTGGCTCCCTCATGTATATCATGATTGGAACACGACCCAACATCAGTTACGCTGTGACGCAACTTTCGCGACATGCCCATAACCCAACTCAGGAACACTTGAATCGAGCCTACCAAGTTCTTCGGTACCTGAATGCGACCCGACTCTATTGGATCACGCTAGATGGGGGAAAGGGTGAAGGAATCATATCCTTCAGCGACTCTGATTGGGCAGCTGACCCTAACACCAGACGGTCATCTACCGGGTATTTTGTCTCAATCGCTTCTTCAGCGGTCACGTGGACTACTCGTGCACAGAAGACAGTCGCGTTGTCCTCAACAGAGGCCGAGTATATGGCGCTTTCTGACGCAAGCCGCCAAGTAGTATGGATCAAGCAACTTATGGAGGAGCTTGGATTCATCCTACCTTCCCTTCTATTGTGCGGTGACAATATGGGGTCACTATTCCTCGCACAAAATGAATCTGTGGAAAAGCGGTCGAAACATATCAACATTCGCTACCATTACATCAGGGAGGTAGTTATGGATAGAAAGGTCGCCTTGGAGAAAATCCTCGGTACACAAAACCCTGCAGACCTTCTTACCAAAAATCTCGGCGCGGTCAAATTCAAATATTTCCGCGACAACTTTTATGGGCTCGAATTTGTTGAGACCAAACAGCACTGAAGGAGTGCTATACAAATACCTAAACGCTCAGTCCACGCGACTATTCGCAGATGCGACTTTGAGCATAGGGGAGTGTTGACAAAGCAGCATAAGCGCTAGTCATGCTCTCGTCACATGTCACACCACGTGACAGTATAAGCGCCGTCACGGGCGCTCGGACCGGATCATTGCTCTTGCCATACGTTGACAATAGAAGCATTGATCACACGAGGCTGTGCGGAATGAATACCTGCACGCTTCCATTATGTAGTTATTCTTAGATACAATAGAATAGCTGACAACTCTCCAGTCTTCAACTGTCGATGTAGATGTCAGCGTAGTATGCACAGTATGGCTACCCTGGACCCTCTCAGGTATATAAGGACTACTTAGATAGCCAATTATGATAACTTTCTCTGCTCACTTTACTCGCTCTCACAAGCAACAACCTTAAGTTTTCAAGCTCACCACCGTTCTTACTTAGCAAGGCAAGTAGTTTCCCTATCGTACACTACCATGCGTGCTCGTCGTACGCTTTGCTTTCAACAACAACTTGAGGACCCTCTCAATTATGTGAGACAACTTGTTCTTGTCTGTTGTGAGGTAGCTACAAATGATGACCTTTGCCTTGTGAACTTGCCGGATAGCTGGGAGTGGTGAAGGGGTCTTGTTTTCGCTGGTATCAGTCATTTTACATCTTCTTCAGAAATATATTCATTTTTGGCAGCCATGAGTTAAGCTTTTTGCTCAGTAACATCAAGCCAAAGAGCCCGAAAACCCTTTTCAAGGATAAGTAGATGATAGGTGAATGAGAATTGGGAAAAAATTGGTGACTAGGTATCAAATTTTGACTGTTGTGACATACAATATCAGCCAATATCACATTTTTTGGGGGAAATATACTACCCTGGTTGCCCAAATTAAATGCAACTGCTGACCAACACTATTAGTTTTTGGCCTGCAAGGGCTATCAGTTATGTATTACTTATGGCAAAACTATCAGTTTTGGGCCAAATTCTCTGCAAACCAAACTTGTTTTGGCCCAATGCTATCAGTTTGGGCAACTACATATAAGTTATGACAGCTATCAATTAAAAGGGAGTTGACTGTACATATATGCAAATTCTCAGGGTTGCATGAAGTTATAATTTATGACATCTGCCCTGGTCCAATATGAGCTTGGGGATGACATTAATGAATGGAGAAAATAAAGATAATACACATGTAAATCCAGTTGGTCAAGAGACAAACTGTTGGATTTAAATACCTGAAGATAATATACAGTAAGGGACAAAACTGTTTCTGTTAGGATTTTGCCAGAGCTCTTGTCCAGCAGTGCATGTTAATCCTGTACTGGACATTACAAGGCTAGCTAGATCTCCCAATGGGCCCAACAATTCTGACTCTCTTCCTGAGAGTCCTGCTGTGGTTGGATGAAACAGCAAATGTAGAACAGCAAGAGCAACAAGTCTACCAGACTTGAAGTCACAGCCAAGATGAAGTCAAGTACCTTAGATGATGTTGAGGAGATGTAGGGAGAACACCAGGTGGTCCTTGCTTTATTAGGACTCAAAAGACTCAATACTAGAGAGTGAGTGAGGAGAAGATAATGCTGTCTAGTAGCAACAACACTAAGATTTGAATTGGAGAGACTACCTAAGACATCTTGTGTTATGGTTCAGCGGGCTCCTAGACCTAAGTTAGGAGGCGCCTAGCTAATTAAGGACTGAGATCCTTAACCAGCCTGCTAATAGGTGAATTGGCAAAGTGATGATACCAAAGTATAGCCAGCAACCAATAGCATTGAAGTGTTGCAGCTATGGGTCCTTAACTTCAGAGGATTAGAAGTTAAAGTCAACCAATCTTGGATTAGACGGGTAACAGTTAAGTTACAACAGAAGAGAATCAAAAACTTGAAGTTTTTGATCCTGTAGTCTACGCCTATTTATGCAAGTCCAAGGTCATTGTGTACTACTGTATTTACAAGTCATAAATGTCTGTCCAAGTCATTGATTGAGAGAGAAAAACTACTAGTACACTACAGAGCGTCCAATGAGTCAGTCTGTATCTAGATCGTAGTCCATAATCTACTATAACGTTCTATCTACTCTGAGTCATCACTATCTGAGACAGTAGAACGTTCAGACGAGGTGGGGAAGCCTGTGGAGGACTCCTGAGGCGTAGGCGCTGCGGACGAGGATGAGGAGGCCGAGGAAGGTGAGGGTGAGGATGAGAGATCGTAGGGAACGATCTCCGAGGACATCTCCTGATAATAGGAGGCAATAGCACGGAGTGGTATGTCTTCTGAGGAGTCAGAAGAAGCATCGGACACATCATCGAACAGCCAAGGCTGCGATGGATAGTGGTGGCCGTATTCTCCTGACTCAATGAGCGCAGCAAGAACTCTAGGAAGTTCCTGCTCGTCATAGAACATGAAAGGATGTCGCCAGGTGGTACAATTATCCGTGACCGGATAGGGGCGCCATCCATTCTCAATGGCTGCCATCCAGCACATTGGATACGTGCTAAGGACTTCACCGTCTCCGATTATGTGGCAGTAGGGAGCCGCATGCATAGCTCGTTGTAGAACTGCATTAAGCTCAGCACAGTTGTAGACAGGGGGAAGAGGTGTGAGCCTGTAATCGGAGGTGTGTCCAGCAATGACTCTGAGAAGGTTCTGGCCCTCAGGAACTAGGACATGAGTCCCTGGGTCCATAACATGTAGGGGTGTTGTCATGTGGTGCAACTATCTGTGATTGGATAGGGGCACCATTTGTTTTCTATTGCTGCCATCCAGCACATAGGGTAAGTGCTGAGAACTTCACTGTCTCCAATAATGTGTTGGTACAGAGCTGCATGCATTGTTATGGTCTCAACAATGAACCTCTTACACTGGCTCTACAAGTGGCATCTCAAATTGCTCAATATTCCAGATTACAAAGAAGTACTGGGCCAATCTACCTCTCCACATGGAACACCCCTGCCTTTTCAGTATGAGTCCCAGTTGTTATGGTTTAGCAGGCTCCTAGACCTAAGTTAGGAGGCACCTAGCTAATTAAGGACTGAGATCCTTAACCAGCCTGCTAATAAGTGAATTGGCAAAGTTACAATACCAATGTATAGTAAGCAACAGATAATGTTGAAGTGTCACAGTTATTAGTCCTTAACTTCAGAGGATTAGAAGTTAAAGTCAACCAATCTTGAATTAGATGGGTTACAGTAGTAACAACAGAAGAGAATCAAAAATTTGGAGTTTTTGATCCTGTAATCTATGCCTATTTATGCAAGTCCAAAGGTCTTTGTGTACTACTGTATATACAAGTCACTAATGTCTATCAAAGTCATTGATCAAAGAAGAGAAACTAGTAGTACACTACAGAATGTCCAATGAGTCAGTCTGTATCTAAGATGTAGTCCATGATCTACTATAGCATTCTATCTACTCTGAATCATCATTACCAGAAGCAATAGAACATTTGGATGAGGTGGGGAAAGCTATGGAGGACTCCTGAGTTGTAGGTGCTGCAGAGGAAGATGAGGAAACCAAGGAAGACAAGGAGGCCAAGGAAGACAGGTCAAGGAAGATGAGGATGAGGATGAGAGATTGTAGGGAACAATCTCCAAGAACATCTCCTGATAATAGGAGACAATAGCACAAAGTGTAATATCTTCTGATGAGTCAGAAGAAGCATTGGACAAGTTATCAAACAGTCAAGGCAGTGATGGGAAGTGATGCCCATATTCTCCTAACTCAATGAGCATAGCAAGAATTTGTGGAAGTTTTTGCTTGTTGTAGAATATGTAGGGATATTGCCAGGTTGTTGTTACGACCTTCCTAAGTGATCAACTCAGGTTGCAACAAGTGATGAAGACTTGAGAGCGATGAGAGAAGAGAAGGGGAATCAATGAGTTGGTAAAGTGTAAGGAATACAGCAGAGTATCTAGGTGTATATATACTACTGGGGTATTCCTACTGGAGAGTCAATAATGGCGGCTGAGTAAGTATGACATTGTAGCTGAGTAAACAGTGGAGTAATTGCAGGAAGAGAAATAGTGAAAGAGTGACAGGTCCATGACAAACGGGGCAATGATAGAAATGAATGGATATTATAGTACACGATAGCCCCAAGGGAATATAACATTACCCTCTTTTTATGCTCTGTGACCCCACAGTTAACCAATGATGAATTGCGTGAGGTCTTTCTTGGTGGGTCCGGTGTAGAACTTGTTGTTGATGGTGCTGTGTGTGATGAATAATTTGGCATAATCTGGCCCTTCTGCAAACATGGCGATCTTGATGCCTTTCATGGTGCCCCAAATGTTGGGTTTGTTGATGAGTAGGGTGGCAAGGATGTGGTTGACGTATTGTTTGTTGAGTTCTCCATTGTTGAGGAGCGTAGTAAATGTGCTGGGGAATTCCCATTCCCTAACTTCCTTTGGGCCTACTTGTTCTGGTGCTGTCAGGAAGGAGAGCATGTTCTTGACTTCCAGGGCAATGGCTGGGATGCACCTGATTTCTTCTTCACCTTCTTTTGCCTCTTTTTCTTCTCTGTCAGTTTTGCCTGTCCTCCTGGCCTTCCTACTTTCTAGTGGGTACGGGTCTGTGCCCATGAGGAGTTGTGCTAACTTGATGGCCCCTTCTTCCTTGTTGTTTCCATTGTAGTGTACAAGGACAAGTATTTTGGATAGTATGGAGCATAGGGACAGTAATTTCCCTCCAATGTCAGTGTCAATGAAGTCCTCTAGGTTGACCTGTATGTTTTCCACATGGTCAATGGCTTGGTTGTGTCTCCTCTGTCCTCGGGTAGCTGCTTGGATTTGTGGTGAGATTGCAGTTAAGACTAGTTGTGCATCCTTCATTGCAGATTTGGCTGCCGTTACTGCCTTCTGTATGTTGGAGATGTCATTGACACATCCTAGCATTTCGTCAATGGACACTCCTTTCCTGTGTTCAGTGATCATCTGGGTGATAGACAATGTAACTTTGTCCATGGTGATATCTTGAGTGATGGAGTTATGGGCTTGGGGTTCCTCTGTGTTGAGGAGGGAGGCAACGGATTGGCAGTTTTCAGTAGAAGACATGGTTCAAAGAGTGTGGTTGATGATGGGTTTTGGCAATTTCTGCCCCCCTTTTATAGGTTTTCCTTGCTCTGCAAGGGACTTCTTGTATGCCTCCAGTGTTTCCTGTGCATTTCCTAACAAGGATGCGGGTATCCATGAGTCATGTTCATCTCCATACCCCTTCCAGTGCACTAGGTACTGCATTCCTCTGCCTCTTCTGTGTTCTCCTCAGATTTCTTCTACTTTGTACTCTTCTTCTTCTCCAACTAGTACTGGTGGCGGTGGTGTTGGCGTTTCTTGTCCCATGTAGTTCGGTATCCGGTGTGGTGTTAGTAGCAATTTGTTAAACATGTTGTGTATGATTCAATCTTCTGGCAGCTTCAGACAGTATGCTGATACTCCTATTTGCTTGGTGATTTGGAATGGTCCGTATTGTCGGTTGTTCAGCTTCTCCATGGGTCTGTTGGTCCTGATGTTTGTTCCTTTGAGCCATACCCATTGTCCTATTGATAGTTCGCATTTCTTTCCTTGTCTCCCATCATGGTTTTGTTTTGTTTCTTCTCCTTTCATCATTAGATGCTTCAATACTTCCTTTCTGATTGCACTTAGGCTTTGGATGAATTTGTCTACCGCAGGTGTTTCTGGATCTGCGGTCAGGTTTCCTCTCCAGGGGTGTCTTCCATAATTGATGTAGAATGGGGAGTGTCCTGTGGTGCTGTGCTGTTTGACATTGTACTGGAATTCTGCTGTTGCTAGCCAGTTGGCCCAGTTGTTCTGTCGGTAGTTCACATAGTGTTGTAGGAATGCTTCCACTTCCTGGTTGATGTGTTCTGTCTGTCTGTCCATCTGGGGATGGTACGCTGTGGATAGTCTTTTGTCAATCCCTAGGGCCTTGCATAGGTTCTCCATGAATTTTGCTGTGAACTGTGGTCCTCTATCGCTGATGATTACTTTTGGAACACCGTGTAGCTTCCAAATGTAGTCCCTGTATATTTCTGCTAGTCCCTTTGAGCTTAGGGCAGTTGTGGTTGCGATAAGTCAGATCATCTTGGAGAACCTGTTGACTACTACCAAAATTGTGTCTGCTCCTTTGGACGTTGGTAATGGTCCGATCATGTCGACTGTGATTTTGGTCCATGGTTCTTCTGCCGGGGGTATGGGGTGTAACAGGGTTGTTTTCTTGTGGTGTAGTACCTTGTTTCTTTGGCAGCTGTCACATCCTTCCACGAATTTCTGTACATCTCTTTTCATTGTGGTCCAGTAATACAACCTCTTGAGAAGGTCTAGCATCCTCTTTTGTCCTGGGTGTCCAACATTGGGTGGGTTGTGGTGTTCTGCAAGGATCTTTTCTCAAAGTTTTGCATCTGTGGGTATGCATATGCGATCATCTCGGTATGTTATTCCATCCGTTGTGATTGTGCGCTGTGGTTCTTCTTTTAACCATTTGTATACCTGTCCGTTGAGTCGTCCGTTTCTTATTTCTGCATCCCATTCTTCTTTTGGGGTAATCCGGTAGCTCTTGGTTCGGAATATTTGTATGGGCAGTGTCAGGTGTTTGCTTCTGGTTCTTCTGGCGAATAGGGACTCCTTTAGTACAGTAACCTTGGGTTTGGGTTCTTCGTCTCCTTGTATTCTCCTTGATAGGATATCCACCTTGGTGTTAGTCTTCCCCAGGATATGCCTGAGTGTGAAGTTGTAGTCTTGTAATCTGAGGTACCATTGGGCTTGTCGTCCATTGAGTTTTTGGGGTTCTTTGTAGTACTTCAGGTTTTTGTGGTCTATCCAGATTTTGAATGGTTCCTTGGCTTCTAATAGATATTGTCTCCACTTTTTGAGACCTTCCATGATGGCAAGTAATTCCTTGTCATAGATTTTGTAGTTTCTTTCTGCCAGGTTCATGGTTCTTGACATGAATGCTATTGGGTGCCATTTGTCGTGTTGGAGTTGGGAGAGCACTCCTCCCACTGCGTATCCCAATGCGTCTACCTCCATCCTAAATTGTCCTTTGTCCTGTGGTAAAGCCAACACTGGTTCCTCCATTATCCTTTTCTTGAGTTTTTTGAATGTTTGTTGTTGCTCTTTCTCCCACATCCATTCTGCGTTACCCTTGACCTTGTGTAGTGGCACTGCAATTGTGCTGAATCCTTTGATGAATCTTTGGTAAAAGTTTGCGAATCCTAGAAATGACTCCACTCCTTTGACGTTTGTTGGGGTTGGCCAGTTCCATACTGCTTCTATTTTCTCCCCCTCCATCTTTACTTTGCCATCTCCCATGATGGCGCCCAAAATTGGTATTTTTGTTGCATTGAACATACACTTTGTCCTTTTGAAGTATAGGTTGTGTTTCTTGGCTATTTCTAGAAATCTGCATGTCCGTTCTGCTAGTTCCTCCTTTGTCTTCCCAGGTATCACGAAGTTGTCCATGTAGTTGATTAGGATGCCCTCCTGTAGTAACTGCCTGAATACGCAGTTCATCATCCGCTGAAATGTCCCTGGAGAGTTGCACATTCCAAAGAACATGACCATCAGTTTGAATAGTCCCTTATTCATGACAAATGCCACTTTCCATTCGTGTCCCTCTTTTATCCTGACATTGTTATATCCCCATATGATGTCTAGCTTGTTGAAGTACTTCGCGTCCTTTAGCTTGTTGATAACTTCTTCTATCAGGGGTAGTGGTGTCTTGTCCTTGATTGTGTGTTGGTTCAACCTCCTGTAGTCTTGACACAACCTCTTGCTACTGTCTTTCTTGGGTATGAAGAAGCATGGTGCCATGTATGGGGATTTAGATTAATGCGTCCTGATGTGAGGTTTTCCCTTACAAACTCCCAGAGTTCCTCCTTTTCCTTGACCATCATAGGGTATACCTTGGCATTCATATCTTTGGGTGCTGTTTCCGTTAGGTTGATTTTGTGGTCCCATTTGCTTGGAGTCAGTAATTTGTCAAAGTTCTTTTTGTTGAATAGGTGGGTGAATCGTCACAGGTATGGTGGTAGGTCTTTGGCTTTTGTGGGGTCTGTGGTCTTCTCAATGTCGTCTTCAACTTCTTCTGTCTTTGTTGTCCGATTGCGGGTTTCCCAGTTTCCATGTTGTATCTTGCATCCTTCCAGACATCTTGTGAAATTGATCCGTCCGGCCTTCCAATCTATTTCTGGGTTGTGTGCCATGATCTAATTGTGACCTAAAAATAGTTCTGCTGATTGGATGTCCAATATCTGTGCCTCCATATGTTCTGTGTGGTTTCCAATTGCCATCTCAAATATGGCCTTTTCTGTTATGGTCTCGACGACGAACCCCCTGCATTTGTTATACAAGTGGCGCCTTGAACTCCTCAACATTCCGGACTATGAAGAAGTACTGGGCCGATCTACCTCTCCACATGGAACTCCTCCGCCCCCTCGGTACGAGTCCCAGTACCTCAACCACCACCTCCGCCAAGTATGGGATAACTCCCCCTTTATCCATATCTACTGGCACGGACTCTACGAGACCACAATCGCTCGGCCCGCACTCACCGGAGCCGACAACTACGGATGGAGGCAGATCGTCGGAGATACATCCTTCACCCACCCGTACCTGATGGGCCAACCCTACGACCTTCGCCGGACCGACTCCCCTGTCGATCTCTCTATCAGCCACTTCTCCACAACGTCATCACCTTCGGATCAAGAGAACTCCGATAGTACAGATTCCGTAGATCTGTCATCTTCCATTTCACAGCGAGCTTCCATTCCTGGAACGCCATCTCGTTCCGACGTCCCTTCCAACCCCGTCAGTAGTGTTTCATCTTAGTGAGCAATGGACGAAATAGTAAAAGCAGAAGTATCTCGAATTGTATAAATAAAGGACTATTCTGTAGTTGAAGCTTCAGCTTCAACCTTTCGTTTGTCTCCCTCTCTACTCTTGTCCTCTCTCTATCTATCTCTTGAATATAACTTGTTGTTGTATTCTCTCGAGTGAACTTAGCATTCTTCTGTCTGTCAACAGCAGAAGATATCAGTCTCTGTTCAGTACTCCAGGACAACTAGTGTTGTCAGCCGAAGGTGATCGTTGAAGTGATCCTTCAGTGTTGACTAGCCTAGCGGCTATCCTCGCGGTGCCCTCTAGGTGAACCATAACATTTTCCGTGACCAGTTTCTGGGTTGTTCTGTCTGTGTTGTACACCGTCCTCGGGTTTTCCAGTGGTGTTATAGGTAGTTGTAGTTCTTTCACCATTTGTCTGCCAATGCATGTGTCAGTACATCCCATGTCAATGATTGCTTTGACTCTCTTCGCTCCTGTCTTGGTTGTGATTGTTGGTTTGATCAAAAGTTCTCATGCTCCCTTTTTTCTTTGTGGAATAACATATGATTTAGAAGAAAAGTTAGATACATGGGGTCTCAATTTCACACTCAATTGGACCCTTTGACAAAACCCTGCTCAGTTCTTTCTTCTTCATCATTCTCTGTTCTCCTGTTCTGGGATTTTCTTGGTGCTCTGCAGTTTCTGGCAATGTGGCCCTCTTTTCCACAGTTGAAGCATCCTCCTCTCTTCTTCTTCAGCCTTCTGCATTCCTTTGCAATGTGTCTGTTGATGCCACAGTTGTAGCATTCAGGTCCTCTGGACTCTTGTTGTCCTATCTCCATAGGTTAGCCCATTCCTCCATAAGTGATGCCTGTCATAGTGTGTCTATCTCTAGACTCTGTGGATTTGTATCCCTTCCCAACTGATAAGATTGCTTTGACCCATTTGTCGTAGGTGTGGGGCATTCCTTCTGCCGGATATCCCAATATGGTTTTGATTATGTCCAGACGTACGTTTCTTTTGAGAAGGAAAAGTGCGTGTGCATTGTCTATGCGTGCCTTGATCTTGAGTACCCTGAATTCTACAAGGTAGTTGGCAGTGTTCTTGTTCCTTTGCTTGAACATTTTGATCTTCCATTCCACCTCTGGTTGTTCCATGTGATCTCCAAATGTGGACATCATCTCTTTCGCAAACTTGTCCCAGTTAATGGTATTGTCAGCGCCTCCCAACTGTGCAAGTTTCATTGAGGCAAATTGTCCTGCTGTCCCTCCCCTGAGGCATGCAAGTACTGCTGTGGCCCTGTCGTTGGCCCCTTCAATTCTGTTGAACTTCAAAAATAACAAGATGGCTCTCCACCAATCTTTGAATTTACTTCTGGTTCCATCAAAGAACCCTGGCTCCAGTATGAGCAATTTTCTGTGGCCTACTGCAGGCACTGCTGGTGCTATTTCTTGGTCAGACATTTCTTCTGTGTCACTGTCTGTGTAGTCGCTTTCTGTGTCTGGTGGTTTGTTGGTGTTATTGTTGCCCTGTAATTCTTTGTCTGAGAATTCTTCCAATGTGGTTTCTTCTTCCAATGTGGTCTCTTCTTCAGAGGTGGTCTCCTCTGCTAGTGCTGGTGTTGGTTCTCTGGTCCTGTCTCTAGAAGCAGGTCCACTAAGGCCCATACACAATGGCTTTCTTCTGCAAAGTGAGTTGTAGACGCTTTACCAAATGTTACGACCTTCCTAAGTAATCAACTCAGGTTGCAACAAGTGATGAAGACTTGAGGGCAATGAGAGAAGAGAAGGGGAATCAATGAGTTGGTAAAGCGTAAGGAATACAGCAGAGTATCTAGATGTATATATACTACTGGGGTATTCCTACTGGAGAGTCGATAATGGTGGCTGAGTAAGTATGACATTGTAGCTGAGTAAACAGTGGAGTAATTGCAGGAAGAGAAATAGCGGAAGAGTGACAGGTCCATAACAAACAGGGTGATGATAGAAATGGATGGATATTATAGTACACAATAGCTCCAAGGGAATATAACAGTTGTGCAATTATCCATGGCCGGATAGGGGCACCATCTGTTCTTAATAGCTGCCATCTAGCACATTGGGTAAGTGCTGAGGACTTTGTTGTCTCCAATTATGTGGCGGTAGGGAGCTGCATACATAGCTTGTTGAAAAACTGCATTAAGCTCATTGTTATTATAGATAGAGGGAAGTGATGTGAGCCTGTAGTTGGAGGTGTGCCCAGAGATAACTCTGAGGAGGTTCTGTCCCTCAGAAACTAGGACGTGAGTTCCTGGGTCTATAACAAACATCAAAGAACCCTTGCTAGGAGTGATATAGTACCTAGCTATGAACCTCACTAGAGGGACTGGTTATTAGTACCCTTTACCAGAAAAGTATATGGTATCAAGAAGTAATACTATTAGCTTTAGACAAACATACAGGTCTATTGAGTGAGTGAAGCCTTGCTAGATTGTTCAAGGGTCTCACTACAACTCCCTATAGTGCCTCAGATCAGTAGATCAATGGATTACTAAGGCAAATGGGTCCTGAGGTCTAGCAATATGACCCTATTCACCCAAAACAGCTAGCAATGTCAGTCCATTTAGAATAAAACAACTCTTTAAGACTAGTTGTTCTGGACTTGACAACAAACCCCTTACATTGGCTATACAAGTGGCATCTTGGATTACTCAATATTCCAGACTATGAGGAAGTACTGGACCAATCTACCTCTCCACATGGAACACCCCTGTCCCCTCAGTATGAGTCCCAGTACCTTAACAACTATCTTTACCAGGTATGGAATAATCTCCCCTTCATCCATATGTTATGGACCCAGGGACTCACATCCTAGTTCCTGAGGGACAGAACCTTCTCAGAGTCATCTCTGGGCATACTTCTGACTATAGGCTCACACCTCTCCCTCCTATCTATGATTGTGATGAGCTTAATGCAGTGCTACAACAAGCTATGCATGCAGCTCCTTACCACCACATTATCAGAGATGGTGAAGTCCTTAGCATGTATCCAATGTGCTGGATGGCAGCCATTGAGAATGGATGGCGCCCCTATCCGGTTATGGATAATTGTACAACCTGGCAACATCCATACATGTTCTATGACAAGCAAGAACTTCCTCAAGTTCTTGCTGCACTTATTGAGTCAGGAGAATACAGGCATCACTATCTGTCGCAGCCATGGCTGTTTGACAACTTGTCCAATACTTCTTCTGACTCCTCAAAAGATGTACCACTCCATGCTATTGCCTCCTATTACCAGGAGATGTCTTTGGAGATCATTCCCTACAATCTCTCATCCTCATCCTTGTCTTCCTCAGCCTCCTTGTCCTCATCTGCAGTGCCTACGCCTCAGAAGTCCTCCATGGGCTTCCCCACCTCGTCCAAACATTCTACTGTCTCAAGTAACAATGACTCAGAGTAGATAGAACATTATAGTAGATCATGGACTACAATTTAGATACAGACTGACTCATTGGATGTTCTGTAGTGTACTAGTAGTTTCTCTTTCTCAATTGATGACTTTGACAGACACTTATGACTCATATATACAGTAGTACACAGACAGCCCCTGGACTTGCATAAATAGGCATAGACTATAGGATCAAAAACTTCAAGTTTTTGATTCTCTTCTGTTGTAACTTAACTGTTACCCGTCTAATCCAAGATTGGTTGACTTTAACTTCTAATCCTCTGAAGTTAAGGACTCATAGCTACAACAATTCAATGCTATCAGTTGCTAACTATACTTTGGTATCGTTACTTCACCAATTCACCTATTAGCAGGCTAGTTAAGGATTTTGATCCTTAATTAGCTAGGCGCCTCCTAACTTAGGTCTAGGAGCCTGCTGAACCATAACACCATATCTATCAGCACAGACTCTACAAAACCACTATTGCTTGGCCTGCACTCATTGGATCCGACAACTATGGATAGAGACAGATTGTTGGAAATACCTCCTTTACCCACCTGTACCTGTTGGACCAACTCTACAACCTCTGCCAGACCAACTCCCCTGTTGATCTTCATATCAGCCACTTCTCCACATTGTCATTGCCTTCAGATCAAGAGAATTCTGATAGTACAGATTCTGTAGATCCATTGTCTTTCATTTTACAACAGGCTTCCATTCCTGGAATGCCATCCCATTCCAACATCCCTTCCAATCCCATTAGTAGTGTCTCCTCCTAATTAGCAATGGACAAAATAGTAAAGTAAGAAGTAGCTCAAAATGTATAAATATTGGACTATTCTGTAGTTGAAGCTTTAGCTTCAACCTTTTGTTTATCTACTTTTTTGTTACGACCTTCCTAAGTGATCAACTCAGGTTGCAACAAGTGATGAAAACTTGAGGGCAATGAGAAAGAAGAGAAGGGGAATCAACTAGTTGGTAAAGCGTAAGGAATACAGCAGAGTATCTAGGTGTATATATACTATTGGTGTATTCCTATTGGAGAGTCTGTAGTAGCAGCTGAGTAAGTACTGACCTTGTAGCTGAGTAAACAATGTAGGGATTGCAAGTAGAGAAGTAGTGAGTCCATGATAAGCAGGGCACTGATAGGAATGGATGGATATTATAGTACACAATTGCCCCAAGGGAATGTAACATTACCCCCTTTTTATACTCTGTGACCACACAGCTATCCTACAATGAATTGTGTGAGGTCTTTCTTGGTAGGTGCTGTGTAGAATTTGTTGTCAACTGTGCTGTGTGCAATGAATAATATTACGACCTTCCTAAGTGATCAACTCAGGTTGCAACAAGTGATGAAGACTTGAGGGCGATGAGAGAG
>QFDT01001656.1:0-14173 GCA_003315915.1 Macrolepiota dolichaula
CAAGCCAGGGAAGGTTTCCACGCTAGAGGAGAAACAAAACCTCGCGCGGAACCTCGTCACTATGTTCCCTCGCCTGGCCACTATTGAAACATCACCAGAGGATGATTCAGAGGGCCATATCCGAGACCTTCAAGTCATCATCAATACCCTTCGGAGCATCGTCCTTTCTCCTCCGAGTAGACCAGATCACCTGTTTTACTGAGGCAATTCTGAGGTATACCATTATTTCATCACGGCTATTCAAAGCAAATTCAAACCAAAATATTTTTCTGTAAAATATCTTCCCGTATCATTTCTTCTGTCTTCTTCGAGAACAACGGAGCCCTTCGTTTATCCCTACGTTCTCCGATTATGGTTTGAACGCTGCTTTCGTTCCGCTACGCAATTTACCCCGGATCCAGCTTCAGTGACATGATCTCCACTATGCACGTTTCTCATCCACGGCAACCGGAACCCGTGTTGATTATCCCATTTACATGTATGTACAAGAGGTGTCTTGGAAGAATCTATTAACCCTTTCCCCCCAACCTTGTCAATCCTCGATTAAGTTTGTTGGAGGATTTTTGTGTCGGCTTTTATCGGCTTTTATTATATTATTTTGATTTTGTATTTATATTCGTACCCTTGTGGTATCTTGCTGTCCCGAATTTATACCTTCTTGGTCCTGGTGGTAATTTCTATTGATGGTTGGCTTCCGAAGGAGGCCCTGGGACGGCTTGCCTCCGCCGTCTCGGGTATTATGTAGCAACGGCATAGTGGGTGCTTATAGACGCTTTTCTGTGGCGCTGGAGATGGAAAATGAGCTTTTGTATCATGTTAATCACACAAATGAAGGGCCCCACCCAAACTCCCAGCTTCGGCCTTCGAATAACCTGACCACCACACTTTCCCTCTTGCTCGTTATCCACGCAACAAGAAACGCGGACTCGGCCATGAAGACCACCACTAACGAGAACGTATGGTTCGAGATCTTACAGTACTTTAGGATATCGCTTGAATTCGATGCCAAGGACGATGTACATATGAAGCGCCAGGCGATCTTATCCATCGCGTTGCTGTGCTCCGAACTCACTGGAGTTGCTCTCGATGAGTTGTGGAGATCAATGACCACGCTCGAGCCTGTCATCCGAGTCGTCAATACCGGCCCTGAATCCTCAGATTCCAATATTTGTTATGACGAGGACGATGGGGATGACCCTCATTGGGTAGGTGACAACCCAAGCAATGGCTACAATCCCCATATTCAAAGCTAACCTCCGCATAGGATGTCACCATCCCTCCACATGAGTTAGTCCCTCGAATATCTCGGGCTCGCTCACACTTGAACCGCATCCACACTATACACTTTGCGGCGTTTCCCAAACCCAGAGAATACGCCCTCTGGCACGTTTTACAGAATCTAGGAGGGATCTCTTACTTATGTCCCAATTTGAGAGAGCTTTTCTTGGTTTTGGAATATGGCTCTGCAAGTCGTGTACATCACCTCTATCCTCTCATATCGCCCTCAATCACAGCCGTGATGTTTCTTGCCTCTCCAGCATCATCTTCTGGCGTCGCAGCACGCACACTACTCGATATGTTTAGCTGTCACAATGCTAACCTTCTCAAGATATCTTACCTGTCAGGCTATATGACCCCCCGGCTATTTCAGCGTATTGTTCAGTTCACGTCCCTGCGTTCATTGATCCTGGCTCCCAAAGCTGGCGACTATGGTGATAGTCCCACTCATCGTCGTTTGGGAGACACCGACATTGCGTCTCTGCAACACCTGACCCGTCTCAGGACCTTAGCAATTGACGTGGACATGGTTTCGGGCAAAGCGGAGAAATTTATGGGTCAACAATTAGCCAAGATGGAAGGGCTTGCCAATCTTGAGCTCCACGGGCGGCCAGCTGAGATCCAACGCTGTCTGTTCGACAGCGTCTTATTCCCATGCCTTATCTCGCTATCACTCTTCTTCATGCCAACAAAAGCGAGACCCAATTTAATTTCCATGATAGCTCCCGCTTTCCCTCAACTCCGATCACTCTTGATCGACTGTGCACACTCAAGCTACCCAGGCACTTGGCCCATTTCTTGCGCAGATCTCTCGAGCCTGAGAGAGCTACGCATCACGCAGCTGAGCCTTCATTACATCCCGTGCGGGTTTCTCTCAGAAGATATTGTCAATATTCTGACGGCGTGGCCCACCCTGAAACAATTATCCATCATACCCGCAAAGAAACCAACATGCGTTTGTTTCGACGGAAAACATCTTCTTTGGGTGTCGGTGCATGCGGCCTGCCTCGAGAGTCTCTGTTCATGTTTTGACCTTGAATCTTTGTCGCACGCTACCTCCATGACCTATTCATCCCCAAAGTGTCCTCTCCAGACGTTGAAACTAGTCAATCCGATGCGCGTTCCTGAGAGCCTGAAAGCAAAATATACTCTAGCACGGAGGATGTCCATCTTATTCCCCCGACTCGCAGTTATCGAAGTAGTCGATCCGGATGACGACACCCGAGAAAACGTTCAAGACATCCAGTTCCTCATTGATGGCTTTCGTGATATCCTCTCCTCTCCTCCGAATAGACCGGACTGTCTATTCTTCTAATATGGCCTTGAGGCAAATCATAGCTTCACCATGACTACGTGATCTTAACCAAAACGGAATGTTTCGCATTTGCCCTTTTTGCCCTTACAAATGAACCCGGATCTATGTTTTTGTCCCAATTCAGTCTTGTACTCTGAAAAGCATTGGTGTAATTTATCCGGATGAATAGTACCAGTGCACAAGATGTTTGAATTCTAGGGAGTAAATAGTCATATGAAGTGATGTAAATAAGTAGTGTGAAGTGGTGCTCTAGCTCTGTGTTCTGGGAAGGCACCGACATATCATTGTGCTCAACCTTAGACTTCTGACCAGTCCCACTGTTCACCTCCTGAGCGCTGATGATCTTGGACAGGATTTCGTCCATCCCGCGACTGTTCTAACTTCTGAAGCCCGCCCCGTTTCGGAAATGTCAGGGGCTATTTCTGGGGAGTAGGGCGGCCTCAACAATCATCGATCATCATTGGTCATTTTGATCATTGATATATCCGAGATGTTGAGTCCACGACTGTAAACATCGACTCAAACTGCAACACGACTAACCACATGTATATACACACCCTCACTTTCTTAAATTCCGGAACACCTGTGAATGAGATGTAACCGGAGTAGCTCCAGTCGTCATTTTCGGAGGGCAAGGTATGATCCTTTCCTTTGAATAACAGTGTCATGCGAAAATCAGAAGATACTTAAAGAATATATTAGCTTATATTAGCCAGGTCGAGTGAACGGAGCCCATGATTGGCATGTCACCGGTAATAAAGTAACAAAGATACTAGACGGGAGACTTCCTAACATGTGTGCCAGATATCCATGGTAGCATTTACGACCAGGCCAAAAGGTGATGGACCTATCCACCCGGGCGGGGGGTGAAGAGGTGCTTGAAGCGGGGAGCACTTAGTACTGGTACCACCTAGTATATATCGAGTGATACCAATGGATAGCTTCCTTGGATGAACAATCGATGATTCGATGTGGTCCAACTGATCTGAATTCGATACGGTGCTTTATGTTAATCTACTTCGTGTCTGCTAGACATTGGCCCTTCGAAGTCGTCTCTGCTTGAGGAAAGAAACCTATGGCGACGCGTGAGCAACCCTGCATTCCTTCCCGGTGGAATTCAAACACAGGCATGGGAACATACCTAGTTCTCGGACGGCTTAACGACGCTAGTGATTACGGCTTGATTACAGTTGAACCAGAAGCAGGTGATGATCTATATTGCGGCGAGGACGCACCATAATCATCGATTATCCGCAAATGCGGGGGAATATTCGGGGGTCTTACAGAAACAGGGGGCGAAGACGTCACAAGGCCTACACGAGAATTAGTAATTTCGTCAGAACGCCTTGAGAAAACGCTCCCAACAAATGAATAGCAGTTTCTGTATCGAGGGTGATTGCAATGCAACAGGTAATGTGGGTGGGCACAGGAATCATGGTATTGCTTCGAAAATGCGTTTGAGATATGTTTGAGTTGCAGGCTCATAAAACCCAGCATTTACAGGGGAGTGTGCCAGTGTATGAGCGCACAAGATTGGGTCTCAACTTGATACTGAGAATTGCCTCAAACAAACAAACTTTACCAGACTTCGAGAAATATAACTAAAAAATCGGCTCCAGCTTTCACGCGCCCCCCCCCCCCACCCCATTTTCCCCGGTCATATGTCATTGACCACCTCTGACATTGATGGTCTATTTGCGGCTTCCGCTCTCCAGCACTTTTCAAGCAAAGGCCAGATAATTTCGTTATGTGCCTTGGGCGGATCTGGACACTTTGGCCTCTCTCCACCCACCGCACAGATCGCAGCCGAAACACCATTCCAGATATGGCTATAGGGCATTTGGTCAGTCCAAATCTATGTTATGTATTAGTGACGGGAAATTATGAACAACCAGTAAGACAGACCTCATAAGATGAGACTGAGAATGCATATACATCAGCCGCCTTGGTTAACTCAGGCTTCCCACTTGACGATTTGAATAATTCGGGAGCCTGGTAGCGAGCTGCACCAGCAGGCGAAGTTGCGGTGAAGCCACTATATGACAAGACCTTCGATTGCCCAAAATCACAGATGACTGGCTGCCCGGATGGGTCAATTAGGATGTTACTCTGTCGCGAAGAACTAAGTATATAGAAACGGATAATCAGGGCTGGGCGTGCTCACGGGTTTGAAGTCTCCGTGGACCACTTTGTTGTCATGAAGGTACTTAAGACCTTGGGCTACTCCCTTTATCTGTTCATAATAGACCACAGATTGATGAATATCGCTGAGTCCCTGAATATTAGGAAGCTTACAATCAATAGCCTATTAATCGTCGGATTCCTCTTGAGGTACAACATAACCTGACCATTCTCGCAGTATGGCGAGACGAAAGCGGGAAGATTGTGTCGTCCGTTTTTCCAGTCAAGACAAAGAAACTTGAGGATGTTGGGATGCTCCAGACCTTTCCACACCTGGGCTTCGCGGTTAAGATGCTTCGAACAGATCAGGTCATAAGGTTATACTTTTGGTTCGTTCTTGCTTGTTACTTACCCTCCCGGTAGCTTCAGAGTCCTGCCCCTCAGGACTGGTTTGTGCATCGTTGACAGCTTGTCGCAAAACCTTGACAGCAACCTAGGTGTCCATAACGAATAATGTTATTGTTACTGATTACATCCAAGGACCAAGGACGGGAACTACCATCATTTTCTTGACAGTCTTGTCATCTGTATCTTTCTCGGTGTAGGTGACGCTCGCGACATACACGTCGGCACATCCACCGTCGATCTTAGCACGTCCACCGTCGATCCTATTTTCTGTTTTGAGAAATTCAATCTCGTCGTAGAAAACCTAAATTCCACAGGATCAGTAATGAAACAATCACAAATTAGTGGGCGGCAAATGATCATCATACATCAAATTTCCTGTCGTTCAAGATGACTTCAATGGGAGGGATTCGATCCCGGGAATCGTTTATTACAGGGCCTGCGTTGCTAGTCATAACTCGATCTCAATAGTGGGGTAGAGGGTGAAAGAGATGGTGCCATATGAGGGCCTATTTTATATCATGAAGGGGCCTGATCAATGAGGCTGTTATACTTCAGACAAAAATACACTCGTAGAACCAATGTCAGACTAAGAGAGATGTTGGCTAGCGCCCAATCATCACAAGACTAGGGAACATGCGGACTTGACTCTACTTCTATCAGAGAAAGTTCGACTTAGAGACTAATTGCGATGCGATAGGTTACACAGGTAAGCGAGAAGCCCCCAAGCGCCTCTCTTTTCTGGTCCTGACAAGAAAAACGTACTTCTTGTGATACTTCGCGCAAGTGCTCATAAAGCCTAATATATGTGCCCAATCAACTTCCGTAATCTTGTGGGTCCAGTACCATTGTTGGAATAAAGCATTCTGCAAATAGGTGAAGTACTGGCGATCATGTCGGAACAATGTGTCCAGAAGTCAGATTGTACCCCTTCTCCCCCACGTACAAGTACATTGATCATGTGAATCTTTATCCTGAAATAGACACTTGGGTGCCCCTCGTCCGGGAACCAGATGGGGAGCCGGATTTGCTGTACGTGAAAAGTGGCGTTTTACACTGTCAGTCATCTAGTTCTCCTACCATTCCCTCGTCGGGTCCCTTCAACCATGACCGATTCCTCATTCCAGGCTTTACGTGGGGTCCTCAGCTTGTGCAAACCATAGGGCTGTGTACCCCACACTTGGCCTGAAAAGGCTCTGGCACAGAGTTCGACGGCGTCTTCTCTATAAAAAAAGCAAGCGCCTCACAGCTTTATATTTGATGGTGGCTGGGACCCGGGTGCGCTCACGAAGATCTGGAGCCGGGAGGACTGCCACAAATCCCAGGGAAGGTTTCCACCCCGGACACGAGAAACAGATCCTCCGCACAAAATTTAGTCACTCCTTACATACTGTTATTTCGCCTACCACATCCTTATCTCTGGACCCTGTACGAGCTGACTTGACACTGCAAATATCCATTTTCGTTCTTTTCCAAATTCAAATTCGATGGCATGGCCCACCCCTTTCATGCGAGATTCTCGTCGGCCAAAACATGTCGCATTGGGCCATTCACCCCACACAACCTAACATGACACCGAATATCGCCTCAAACAAAATATACCAAATTTCGAGAAATGCGATCATATTTTCTGCTTTAACTAAGCGACCCCCGATCACAATTCATCGAATACCTCTGACATAGATGGCCTATCTGCGGCTTGTGTTTTCCAGCACTTTTCAAGCAAAGGCCAGATGACTTTGTCATGTGCCCTGAGCGGATCTGGGCGCTTCGGTTTATATCCCTTCGACACATAGATGGTCACTGCAGTTTCCCTCTCGATCTCATGATAAGGTCTCAGATCGGTCCATACCTATGTTGTGCGTCAGCGACTAAAGGTCACCTGCGGCCAGTCGAACGGACCTGATAAGATGTGCCTGCGAATGCATATACATCAGCAGCTTTGGTTAACTCAGGACTTGACTCCGTCGCCTCAATTAGTTCGGGGGCCTGGTAGCGAGATACACCAGCAGCCGAAGTTGCGGTGAAACCGCTGAATGTCAGGACCTTGGATTGCCCGAAGTCACAGATAAGTGGCTGCCCATTTATGCCAATGAGGATGTTATTCTGTCGTAAAGAGTTATAAATCTATAGAAATGAATTATTGGGGTTGGAAGCGCTCACAGGTTTAAGATCCCCGTGGACTACGTCGTTGTCGTGAAGGTACCTGAGACCTCGGGCTATTCCCTTGATCTATTCATAACAGACCACAAATCACTGAGACTTGGATCCGTAGAAACCCTGCTAGGAAACTCACAATTGATAGCCTATCAACGGTCGGATTTTCGTAAAGGTACTGAATAACTGTGCCATTTTCACAGTAGGGGGAGACAAAAGCGGGAAGCTCGAATCGTCCATGTTTCCAGTCCAAACAGAGAAATCTGAGGATGTTTTCATGCTTTAAATCCTTCCATGCCTGGGCTTCGCGGTTAAGATGCTTCAAACAAATCAGACTACAAGGTAGTGTCTTTTGTTCGTTCTCGTCTGTGACTTACCCTCTTGATAGAATCGGAATCCCGCCCTTTGGTACTGGTTTGCGCATCGCTGGCTTGTCGCAGGACCTTGACAGCAACCTAGATGTCCAAAACAGAATATTGTTACTGTTATTGATTGCATCCACGGACGAAATTTACCTTCATTTTCTTCTCGTCATTCGAATTCTTCTCGGTGTAAGTGATCATCGCGATGTACACATCAGCATATCCACCGTCGATTTTACAACGTCCACCGTCGATTTGATTGTCTGCTTTGTCTGTTTTGATAAAGTCAATTGCGTCGTAAAAAACCTAAATTTCACAGGATCAATAACGAAATAATCACAGGCGAATGGGCGGGAAATGATCATCATCATACATCTAACGTCCCGTTGCTCAAATCTTCAAAAGGACGGATCGGAGCCCGGGAGCCGTTCGTCGTAGCACCCGTGTTGATAGTCATAACTCGATTTCAGTAGTGAGGTAAAGGGTAGAAGAGATGGTATCGTTTGAGAACCTACTTTATATCATGGGGAGGCCTGATCAAAGGCGTGTTTGACTTCGGGGAAAAAGCTACGCTCGTAGTACCAATGCATTGGACTAGGAGAGCGCACAATCATCACAAGACTAGTAAAACACGAGGACTGCATTCTACTTTTATCAGAGAAGGAGGGCGAGGGGAACGTGTTCTCAGCATGGACAGATAGGAAGTTCGGCATTGGGAGTGATTATGATGAGATAGGTTAGCAGGAAGCACCCAAACGCCCCTCTGTTCAGCCCATAGACAGGACAGAATTTTTTTTTGCATGTGCTCGACTCTAAGACGCTTAGCCAATTTCTGTAATATGGTGGGTCCAGTAGCCATTTTTAGGACGACAACGGCGATCTCGTCAGAGAGATTTCCAGATATTCCTCCCACGTATCAAGGTTTAGGTTTGGAGACCTCGGATCAAGCACTGTGAAAGATTATAAAATTCTTGTATAAATAAGAGAAAATATATTTGTATCCTTGTCTATATTGTAGTACCAATTATGTATCTAAACAAAGAGGTTGTGATGAGCGACAGTCCACATAACCAACGAGAGCATCAAAGGGCGGGAAGATGAAGAAAGGGAGGAATATGCGAGAGGTAATGACTGGTCCAGGGACAGAGGGAGGGAAGGGAGGAGTCCGTATTGTAGTAGGTAAAGCTACGGCAGAGACAACAAAAAACACACGATAAAATCTCAAAGTGTTCGTAATGAGATTTATATCTCCAAAAAGAGGAAGCGAAAAAGGAAAGGAAAGCTATTAAGAAAAGCGAGAGTGGAAGCGTAATGATTGTTTGTAATACCGGTCCTAATGATCCCAATGAGACGAGAAAAAGTAGAAAAAAAAGTTGATTACACCGAGTCCTTGCTGGCAAATTTTCAAAAAATGAAAAGTCTAGGCCTGGCTCAAAAGAATCCTATCAATCGCAGCATTAATCATAGCCTTGCGTGAAGTCAAATCCATGCCAAACATCTCCTCCAACTGTTTTCTAATCTCCCTCTTCGTCACCGTATTCAGATCCGCAGTGCGCAAAACTTCTTGCACGGCACGCTCAATCTCGGCATCCGGCGGCGTTCCACCAGCGCCAGCGCCACCACCGCCAACATCAAACCCTTCATGACCCCCTGTTGTTACAGGAATCGGCATGTCCAGATAGTTGGTAGTCGGGCGGGAGGGCACGGGTTGATGCAATAGATTCGCATCATTCAATGTACGGAAGGGAGATTGAGGGGTATTCCGACCCGAATTATAACCCGGGGGAGGGTACATGCCGAATTGAGAAGGAGCTGGCGATTGAGTTCGAGGCTCGTAGTATGTCTCGCGGCCGTAAAGAGAAGCAGTGCGCGATTCGGCATAATCCATCTTGCCCTTGGTCGGCGGTATCCATGAACCAATGCTATGATTCGACTCCTTGTCCCAAAGCTCATTTTCCTAATCACACAACCGTCAGTAATCCGAACGGGGGACAAATATACACGCGCCACTTACATAGTCATTCCAAGACTTGAGGGGAATAGCACGGGGATCAAACTTGCCTTCGTCCTAAAATCCAACACGAATCAGTATACCGTAAACATACAAAAAAGGAGGGCGCGCTCACATGGACAACAACCTTCTTTCCGGATTCTCCCAAGACAATACGGGTCTGACCCCAAGAAAAGTCATCCATACGCCAGAAGGAGTAAAGCGGGAGGAAGAACGAGAACGCGGGAATAGCGATGATGTAAAAAATCATCCAGCCAATCATATCCCACTTTCTCCTCATCACGAATACCAGCGCTTGAATACCGTAAATGGCAGCGATCATAATGAGAGAGACTGTAGGAATCGATTTGCCGGCACCAGCGACGAGGTAGATCAGGTATACGATCTACGAAACAAAAATTAATCCAGGAATGCGAAATGCGTACGAGCTTACTCACATAGGCAACAGTGATCGGCTGCGTAATGGTCGACAACAAATCAATCATAACCACAAACCTCATCGAGAAGCAACAGAAACCACAAAGTTGATCCAAGAAAATAAGTTCTCCAAGGTTATGCACGGTCGAGTTAATCCAACGCCGACGCTGGGAGAGCAAAACCTTCCAATCGTCAGGTGCAACGGTATAAGCGTGCGCGTCACGGATAAATTGCGTTTTGAACGTTGGGAAGTGCTTGAGGAGCAATGTCGTGAGGTATCGATCTTCACCGAGGTGCAGAAGATTTTTCATGTGCAGGGTATCGACACGATTTTCCGAATAGTCCTGGATCATTTGGTTCGAGATGAGAAGCGGCTTGTGGGTGTCCGGGGTACGTAGACGGTATAGGGTGAAACAACCGGGTAAACAAGTGACAGAACCAAAGAGAGATTCGAACGCCTTGGCCATGTGATGAGAGATAAAGTACTCGTAGACCTACAGCACACATGAGCACCGACACTATCAAAAAAGGCAAACGCAAGTTCCATACCTGCATCATAGTAATCAAAGACTGCTTCGCATTCGCCAATTCTGTTTCACCACAAACACCGAGCAATTTCTTGTCGTGAATCATGCTACAGAAAAACCCACACATTAGCCACCCGAAAAAAAAAAACACACGGAGATGACATACGCAGAGATCAACCGATTGACAGACATGGGATCAACAGTCGTATCAGCATCAACCATGAACAAATACTCATAAAACGTCGGGTTAACACCAATAACATTCTTGATCTGGTGATACATCTCCAGTTCAAGCGGGTTCATCGGCGCATTAAAGTGGACCTACACCACCACCCCACCATTGGTCAATTCACAATCCCTCGAGAAAAGTCGGAGGACTCCCTCACCTTGTTCAAGAAATGCATCAACAACATCTGCGAATCACGCTTACCCCTATTCCCAGGCCTACTCCTCTCCGTCGGTTTCCCCATCTTCACCACCACAAGATACGGCACCACATGTCCCGCACACTCATACAATCCGGAATAAACCTTGCCCATATTATGTTGTTTCGCTCCTTCACCCAATGACTGGAAACTCAACGGCTCCGGGTCCAAATTCGGGTCTGCCCCGAGAATATCCAAGACGATCCTTGGTGTTGGTCTGTCGTTTCCTGAACCAACGATCATCCCGTCGCAAATGATCAACAGTAGTTTGCGTTTATCGTCGTATTTGAGTTGGGCCAGTGAATCGATAGTCCTCCTCAACGAGCCATCTCCTTCGGTATAACACGGCACCTGACAAATCACAAACTTGTCGTGATCCTCCGGCGCACGCTCCGCTCCAAAGTTGATCGAAGCAATAAACTTGAACCCAATAATGGAGACCATCATAACCGACAACGAGAGTAGGATGTACGTCGAGAACAAACACTGCGCCGAATCACGACTGTCAACTTTTCCGATCAAGAACAAGTTGCGGAGACACGTTTTCTGTCTGGCGAGGACCACAGGATCGATATTGAGGTTATCCAATTTCTTGGTGATATCCTTCCCAGCGTAGAGCGTAAACAAATCCACGACGCTCCCATGCATAAAGTTCGTAGTGGACGTAGGGGGAGCTTGTGAACCGGGAGGCGAGCGGACGGCAGGTGGTGACCGCAAGTAATTCGTCAAGTCGTACACGAGTCCGTTATACACCGCGACTGAACCACCGTTGCTTGCCTTGGCCTTGATCTCCTTGTTCGAATACCCGACGAACCCAACACGAGCAATATACCGCATTTGAACCATACTCTCGAAATACCAATCAGGCCTCGAGTCGTTCGTGAACACGCGGAAATCGTGATACTGCGCATTCGGATCGGTGTTGTTCGCAGAGTCGAGAATGACATAAGGGGAAACATTGCCGTCGACACCATTGCACAAAGCGCTGACCTAGAAAAGAAAAGAAAAAACATTAATCATCAACTCGACCCATAGTCAAAAAAAGAAACGTACCTGGACAGGGAACAAATTATCCGCAATCAATCCTCCATACTTCAAAATACTCTTCGTCGTCACCACAGGTACCACCCTAGTATGCAACGCCGAAACCTGGGTCAAATCAAACACCTCTCCCCTAATCGCCGTATACACATTATTCGGATCATTCTGGAAACTATGGCTCTGCAACTCGCTCTGATTAAACACATGCTCCGTCGGGCAAATTAGCAATCCCAAAATCGCAATCACAAACACCGCGCATCCACACACGAACCAAATGAGCATGTTGAGCGCAAGCTTTTCTCTCCATGCTTGCCGCACATCCATCCGCTTCATCCGACCCAGGTATGTCAATAGTGGTGTGGGGACCCAGAATGTCAACATCCAGCACAATGCAACCCACCGCCGCCTAGCCGCACTCTCCTTGAGCACTTCCGTCGTCTCACCCTCCTGAATAACCTCTCCAGCAATCACAGCCGCCTCCTTATCCGCACCACCCAACCCGCGCTTATCCGTATTCTGGAACATATTCCGCGAAGGAGCATACGACTCCGACCCGAAATTGGACACAGAATCATCCCTGTTGGACGTAAATCTCGACCGACCATCATACGCATCCTCGCCTTCGCTCCTCAACGACTTGTTCTCGTCATAATAATCGGAAGAATTATCATTCCCGTACAAATCCGCGCGCTGGAATGGTGAGGCGTTGGCAACGAGCGGCAAACGTTGACTTGAAGTGTTAAGATGATCATTTCCATAACCACCCCAATGTGGGTCGAGGTCTTCGCCTGGACTACGATATGGCGCATAAGGATCTGCGATGCCTCGTGGGTCAAGCCCAGCTTCAGCTTCCGCATCCCTGATCTTGTTGCGTTTTTGTTCTTCGACGTCTCTTGAACGAAGTTGATCCTCCAACAAATGAAACGCCTTTTGCGATAGGAAGACCTATACCAATAACTCAACGGCGGGTTTCAAAGGATCAACACAAATACTCACCTTGTGAACACCGACAACTAAATCCCTCTCACCCAAACCAAACGCCGTCCTAGCCTGTTCCGCTCTCTCCCTCCCATCCCCCTCACTCACACCCGCACTATCCAACCCTTCCCTATACCTTTCACAAAACTCATTCGGCGTCATCCCAACCTCAAACACAGTTCCACACCTCCTCGCGACACCACTCAACCCACTACTCCTCACCTGTCCCTTCACGCTCCTCCCCTCCAACTGGTTCGGCAGTTGCGCATCGTTCGGGTTGATGCAAAACACGTACCACACCTGCGTTTCTTCCAGTGTTTCGAATAGTGTATCCAACGCCGCTCTAAACTCGCCCGCGACACACGGGGACGAGGACGCGCCAGCACCAGCAGCGGTGTTATTACCACCCAAACCAAGCAACCCATCCTCATCCTCCTTCTCCTCAATATCCGCAAACCCACCCCCAACATCCTTAATATTAGTCCTCTTGATCGTATTCTTCCTCCTCGTCGAGGGCATACGCATAGGCTTCACAGCTTGCTGCGCCGCCACAATCGTATCCTCATTCCTCGGATGTGCCTGTGTCGCAATAGCCTTATTCGAAAACAACCCTTTGACAAACGGATTAATCGACCCCATCCCTGTAGCAGCTGCATCTCCAACCCCAGGACCAGTCTCCAAAACCCCCCTAAGCAACGATACAAAGTCCGGATTGACCGCATCCAAATTCCTCTCCAAAAAGTTCTCCGAAGAGTAAGTGACGGCACCATTAAAATGATTGATAGTGAATGATGGGAAACCTGCGCGATCCATCGCACCAGCCTTGAATGATGTGTGATTGCCCCACCGCTTTTGGAAAGCTTCGACCATGGTCTGATCAGTCTTCTTCGGCACCCTCCGAGCTTGATCGTCCATGATGTGTATGAGTCCTCCTGGCTGGTTCTGCAACAACCTAATACACTCCGCATTGTCAAAGTACGGCACTTGTGGCACAAAGCCTGCGATACCCTCGATAGTATACTCGTTAACATGGTTCTCGAATAGATGTTTCTGCATAAAGTGCTGCAACCTCTCGTTTGCAAAATTGATGCAGAATTGATCGAGGGAGTTGGGTCGGCTCGTCATATTTTGGGGTC
>QFDT01001658.1:0-20853 GCA_003315915.1 Macrolepiota dolichaula
GGGAATTCACCAGGTGCCTGGATACATGTACCAATAAAGCCCATAAAACACAAGATATAGAAGCTGGTGCCAACAAGCTTCAACTCGATCCAGATAATCCATGGGATACTTCATTGGACAACTTAGGTGATGAAGACATGGATAATCCACACATCAATTGGGTTGATACAAGCAACCCTCACGATCGCCAACAAGCTATGGTGATAGCGTCTATGTTTGACAAAGACATAGATGAGGAGCTTGATGATGAAGACACACAGAACTGGAAAGAACATGTACCAGGATGGTTACATGACTTTGGTGATGTGTTTTCAAAAGTCAAATCTGAGCGTATGCCAACCAGAAAGGAGTATGATCATGGAATTGAGTTTGAGGAAGGTGCAATGCTTCCCAAGCCAGCTAAGGTCTACCCACTTTCACCAAAGGAGAGAAACTCTCTTGATGAATGGATTGATGAAGAACTTCGCAAAGGTTATATACAGCCTTCTACAAGTCCTATTGCTGCACCATTTTTCTTTGTTAAAAAGAAAGATGGCAGCCTGCGACCAGTTATGGATTACCGAACCCTTAACAATATCACTGTCAAGAATCACTATCCTATTCCAAGAATCTCTGACTTGATTGAGTCACTCAGTTGAGCATCAATCTTCACTAAGATTGACTTCAGGTGGGGATATAATAATGTCCATATCAAAAAGGGAGATGAGTGGAAGACAGCTTTTATCACAAGATGTGGATTGTTTGAGGCAAAGGTTATGTACTCTGGATTTTCCAATGCACCAGCTACATTCCAGAGCATAATGAATGACATACTGGGTGATCTGATTTGTAGAGGACAGGTCATGGTGTATTTGGGTGATATCCTAATATTTAGGAATGACCAGAAGGAACACAGGAAGATTGTCAAAGAAGTGCTGAAAAGGCTTCGAGACAATAATCTATTTGCTAAAGCAGAGAAGTGTTCCTTTGAGCAAACAAGTATAAAATATCTTGGCATGGTCATTTCTCATAACCAGGTTGAAATGGACAAAGAAAAGGTTAAAGGAGTTCTTGAGTGGCCAGTACCTGCAAAGGTCAAACATGTTCAGGCATTCATTGGATTTGCGAATTACTATCGCAGGTTTATTAAAGTCTTTTCCAAGATTGTAAAGCCACTCACAAATTTGACCAAGAAAGACCAAACATGGGTATGGGAGGAAGAGCAATTGACTGCTTTTGAGGTACTGAAAGAGGCCTTCACAACAGCTCCCATTCTATGTATCCCAGATGATGAAAACCCCTTCAGACTGTCAACAGATGCTAGCAACTTTGCAACTGGTGCAGTACTGTCCCAATTGGACCCTAAAGACAAACTATGGCATCCTGTAGCCTACTTCTCCAATATTGAGTTGATATCTCCACTTGTCACATTATGAGCTATATCTGTGTGGTCTATATCTGCACTAGATAAGGTTTTACCAGATGAATCTAGAGATAGATCATCTGAGACCCACATTTGATCCATGGTGGAGTACTCATGTATCTGCTCCATTCTCCATGGACCCACCTGTCCAGAGCAATCCACTGGACAATCCTATGCTATATGTAGAACCTATTCCACTATATGATCCTTATTTACTTCTATGAATAGTTACTTAGAATATGTATATAAACCCTATGTATTCATCACTATTCAACAGTTCAATACATCTCATTTACCACTTTATTGCTATACACTCTACACTTTAAACTCTATCTTGCCTATACATCCAGTGAGTGTTAGATCACCTCACCACTGTGCATAGCACCATTATGATGCTTCCCCATAGTCCTATTCTATAGGACCCTGTTGCTGTTAGGACCTAATTCACAACAGGTTATGGGTCCCAATTGCCACCTCAGTTTATGCACACATATGTTGCTGCAACTGTTGGAGGCTTGATCTATACTTAGAGCTCTGCTCTGCAATGATTTTTCCTTTACCCATCTAGGGGAAACCCTTGCTGTTTAGCACACTAGTTTGCAGCTTTACTGATGCATTTGTTGATAGAATGGCCATCCCAGTCAACACTGTCAGCCCCACCAGCATCCCTCATCTCACTGAACCCGAGAACTACCCATACTGGGCTATCAGAGTCCAGTCCCACTTGTCTCTCAATGTTGCTAGTGGCACCAATGCTACTGCATGGGACTTCACAGGAGGAACTGCTCCACCTACTCCTACTGATGCTGATGAACTCAATAGACACAACATTTTGAGGTCTCAGGCTATGGCTATTCTCAACAACTCTTTGCCGGATTCCATGCCCCTTCATGGATATACCAATCCTAGGAACCTGTGGGCTCACCTTTGTACTGTTTATGGTACTCCTGGACCTGCCGCTGTCTACGCCACATTTCTTTCTGCGATTACTTGGCAACTCCCTTCTAACTTGGACCCTGCTCCCAAGATTGCTCAGCTAGAGATTCTATTCACTACTCTTGACAGCAATCAGGCTGCGGTCCCTGATGTGCTTAAAGCAATGATTCTCCTGAAGGCAATGTCTGATGGATGGGAGTCAGTTGCTCAATCAGTCCTGGCAAACAGGACAGCCATTGCAGACCTAATATGGGCTCATGTTTGCAATGCCATACAGGCTGCATGGTCCCAAAACTCTGGAGGCACTGCTAATTGTACTCAAAGGGCAAACTACCAGTACAACAATAACTGGAAGAATCGCTAAGGGGGAAATCAGCCTAATCGGCAACCCCAACAACAACAGCAGCACCAGAAGAACCAGAAGAATTTTAATCGCAAACGTGGCGGCAGGGGTGGCAAATTCAAAGGCCACCAGAATCCACAAGAATCCAGGGCAAATATTGCCTATGACGCATCCTCAGCAATTGGTTTTGCTTCCCTCGCTAATCATGTCATCACTCCCCTTTCTGCTCCTTCTCCTGCTCCCCAGGTTACCTCTCCTTCATCCTCTGCTCCTCTCCTCAATCATATCAGTCCCAGGGCTCCCACTAAATGTTCCAAGAGCCCTGGAGCACTTGCTAGAGAGAAAGCACTCAAATATTATAAGAAGAGGATAGAACAGAAGTATGGTGCTCGTCCTGGGAACATTCAATTTTTTAGTAATAAGCCTGACCTCCCACCTACGGTTGAGGAACCCCTGGCTCAATCATTTACTGAGAAGGAATGGGAGATGGACTTAGACGTTCTCTCTACTCCAGTTGTCAAGTTCCCTGGTACACAGGTTAGAGACAACGATGAAATATCTCTGGGAGAAGAAAATGATGACATGGGTCTCATCAAACCCATTGGGTATGTGCTGAATCATGTTCACACATCATATTTGTTATGACCTTCCTAAGTGATCAACTCAGGTTGCAACAAGTGATGAAGACTTGAGGGCAATGAGAGAGTAGAGAAGGGGAATCAACGAGTTGGTAAAGCGTAGGGAATACAGCAGAGTATCTAGGTGTATATATACTACTGAGGTATTCCTATCGGAGAGTCTATAACGACAGCTGAGTAAGTCATGACATATAGGCTGAGTAAACAATGGATCGGGCACAAGTAGAGAAGCAGCAGAGGGGTGATAGGTCCATGACAATCAGGGCGATGATAGGAATGGATGGATATTATAGTACACAATAGCCCCAAGGGAATATAACATTACCCCCTTTTCATGCTCTGTGACCACACAGTTACCCTACAATGAATCGTGCAAGGTCTTTCTTGGTGGGTCCAGCGTAGAACTTGTTGTCGACGGTGCTGTGTGCGATGAATAGCTTGGCATGATCCGGACCTCCTGCAAACATAGCAATCTTGATGCCTTTCATAGTGCCCCAGGTGTTGGGTTTGTCGATGAGGAGGGTGGCAAGGATGTGGTCGACGTATTGTTTGTCAAGTTCTCCGTTATTGAGTAGTGTGGTAAACGTGCTGGGGAACTCCCATTCCCTGACTTCCTTGGGTCCTACTCGCTCTGGTGCCGTCAGGAAGGAGAGCATGTTCTTGACTTCCATGGCGATGGCGGGGATTCGTCGGATTTCTTCTTTGCCCTCTCTTGCTTCTTTTTCCTCTCTGTCCATTTTGCCTGTTCTCCTGGCTTTCCTACTTTCGAGCAGATATGGGTCCGTGCCCATGAGGAGTTGTGCTAGCTTGACGGCTCCTTCCTCTTTGTCGTTTCCATTGTAGTGTACAAGGACTAGTACTTTGGATAATATGGAACATAGGGATAGCAATTTCCCTCCGATGTCGGCATTGATGAAGTCCTCTAGGTCGACCTGTATATCCTTCACATGGTCAATGGCTTGGTTGTGTCTTCTCTGTCCTCGGGTGGCTGCTTGGATTTGTGGTGAGATTGCGGTTAAGACCAATTGTGTGTCCTTCATTGCTGATTTGGCTGCTGTTACTGCTTTCTGAATGTTGGAGATGTCGTTGACACATCCTAGCATCTCGTCGATGAACACTCCTTTCCTGTGTTTGGTGATCATCTGGGTAATGGACAACGTGACTTCGTCCATGGTGACATCTCGGGTGATGGAGTTGTGGGCTTGGGGTTCCTCCGTGTTGAGGAGGGAGGCGACAGATTGGCGGTTTTCAGTAGAAGACATGGTTTGAAGGGTGTAGTTGATGATGGATTTTGGCGATTTCTGCCCCCCTTTTATAGGTTTTCCTTGCTCCGCAAGGGACTTCCTGTATGTCTCTAGTGCTTCTTGTGCGTTTCCTAGTGAGGATGCGGGTATCCATGAGTCATGTTCATCTCCATATCCCTTCCAGTGCACTAGGTATTGTGTTCCTCTGCCCCTTCTGCGTTTTCCTCGGATTTCTTCCTGTTAGGATTTCGCCAGAGCTCTTGTCCAGTAGTGCACGTTAATCCCGTACTGGATGTTACAAGACTAGCTAGATCTCCCAACAGATCCAACGCTTCTGGTCCTCTTCACTAGGACCTTACTGTGGTCGGATAAGACAGCAAATGAGGGACGGCAAGAGCGACAAGTCTACCTGACTTGAAGTCACAGCCAAGACAATGTCAAGTACCTTAGACAATGTCTAGAGATGGAGGGAGAACACCTGGTGGTTCTTGCCTTTTTAGGGCTCAAAGAACTCAACACTAGGAGTGAGAAGAGAACGCTGTCTAGTAGCAACAACGCTAAGATTCGAATTGGGAGACTACCTACTTACAAGCTTGCTATTTATTGTGTATTGTACAAGCTATCAAAAAGGTGGTAGTTCATAAGAAGGAAGGATGAAACGGAAGTCCGTATCTAAACATAGGATAGGGAATGGCAGAGGTCTGTAGCTAAACATAGTACAGAAATGGAAGAATGGAAAGAAAGGAAAAGCGGGAGTCCGTGCTCTAAAGAGTCCAAAGTCTCTAAATTTAGCTGTTCTCCTATACCAGTATTGTTCGTCTGTTTACTCCAAGTTAAGTTCTTCTTTGTCGTGAAACTCCCAGTCTTCCCATTGTGTGTCGACTACCATCATGTCTGTAAGGACATCGAAGGAATCAAAAATAATGTTCATAACATTGTCCTCTTCGTAAGACTTTATGTCCTCATCAAGATTAATTGTCAAGACAGCTGGGACTGCCTGTGATGTTGTACCAGGCGATGTCGTTGTAGGGGTCGTCATACTTGAGCCCATATGCATCTTGTGGGTCGTTGATTGTTCTTGGTTGGGAGCGGGGATATTGGCCTCGTCGTTGCGGTCGTACAGGTGGGTGGAAGTGAGGTCGGCGAGTTTCGTTACAAGTTTCTTCTTGGGTTGCACTCCTGGTGTGAGAAGGTGGGTGAGTTTCATTAGTGCTTCGGTTAAGTTCTGCAGACGAGGTGGATTGGGAGGTGGCTCCATTTCAGAGAGTTTCAGAGTGTCTGGAAGTAGAAATGGTGTGGTTTCTGGATGGAGAAGCCACTCATTGGAGAGGGGAGTTGTGGCCAGTAATGAGAATTCTAAGGCGTTGTCAGCGTGCAGGGGGGACTCTATAGAGGAATGTGGAGAGGGGTTCTTGTCTGAGGGGTCCGTCAGATTGCGCGAGGCGGTCTCTGAGGTTGATGGCATAGGGAAGAGGTGGACAAGAGTGGTTGTTGTTGAGTAAGCAATATTTTTTGAAATGTTGTGGAGCAATCCAACCGCAGAAATGACAGTAGTAGCCTTTGCATTGGTCTGCGCAATGACCCACTGTGTCACACTCCAAGCATCGTGCGGATGAATCTGTGGTAGTCCGTATCTGCGGTTCGCAAAAACGGACGGCTTGTTGAGGACCTGGTCATCGTAATCCGCTATGTACATCTCCATTAAATCAAACTCGTCTCCTAGTAGGTCTATCCATCCTAGAAGATTGAATGGGAACATCAAGGGTTCGTTGAGGGCGTTGTGTTTCCTGCTGGTCATTAGTGTTTCCAAGTCTGAGTCCAATCTGAGAGTGCTCATCAAAAGCTGGATCCTCTCTGAAATGTTGAAGGGTGTTAATTGCGGCTTTGAGAATTTTGATTTGCATTGCCGTTGGATTAAATTGGCGAAATTCCTCAAGAGTGGACTCGAGGGTATCCATACATTTGCGTATTTGCTGTTCCAAAGATAACATAGCAGACCAATTCATCCAGAATGCGTCGAGGAGGGCAATAGCTTCAGGGTTGCGGATAAAAGTGGTCCGTAAGTCGGCAAAGGGTTGTTCAAATAGTAATCGGGTTCGAATGAAGGGAGGTGCATTTTGGTAGGGGTCTTCCCTGGAGAAATGATCCTCCTGATTGGTTTGTCGTTCGTCTTGTTTGGCAATAGGTTCCAGGAGCTGTTGGAGAGCTCCTGCATCAGGTGGTTGCCCCATACTGTATTGGGAGGGAGTGTTGGTAGAGGAAGAGGAGTTTGAGGATTCATTGGGAATGGAGTGTGAGGGAGTAGCTGTGGCAGGAGAGGTGACATTTGAAGGCATTTGTTGGGGTTTTAGTGAAGCTTATGTCATCTTTAATAGGCGTTGAGGATGTTCTTTGCATTTCCTAGATCGGAAACATTCTGCCAGGTTCTTTCTGATTCGGGATATCCTTTCCAGTGGACAAGGAACTCCGTCTTTCCGTGTCTGGTCTTCCTGTGGTTAACAATAGCTTCTACCACCTTCCTTTTCCAGTAACCGTCATCACCTACTTCGAAAGCGGTTTACTATACATTGTTATTGCGAAATCTAGTGCACTATGAAGGCCGACAGTGTACGAAGGAGAGCAGGCCACAGTCTGAGAAGAGTAAGTAGTTCATTGGGAATTTCTACGAGGAGAGGGAATTCTCAAGAATCGTTACACGAAGAAGTAGCCCCAGACAGTGAACCGGGCAGATACTCTTCCCCCAACACAACAAACCCACTGCTTCAAATCCAGTCTGGTACTGGGTCGGCAGTTCACCTTCCAAGGGCCGCCTCTGAAGGCCCCTTCAAACCGTCGTCACCCACACCATCCATAGGATCTAAGAGGGGACGAGACCCTTCCTCACCCACCCAGTCAATTACTAGAAAAGCATCGCGTATTGACTTACAAGACGACAACGAATCCATTGCTTCGTCTCCTAACGGCTCTGTTGCCTCTGACGAGTCAAACCACACTGCTAGAACAAATGCGGACGTCAAAACTGCATCTATTCTATGGGACACCAATGATATGCCCACTCCCAGCTCCCTACAGCTCCTGACGCCTGCTCAGCAATATGCAGCGCATCACCAGGCTCAACCTATCCCTTCCAACGTTATCGCATGGGCCGACGACGTTGCTGACTCCCTACTGGCTGCGGGTATGCCGCATGTTGAACAGCCATCCAACATGTGTTGTGATGACCCCAGCAAGAACCCTAACCCCACTTTAGGGTCAACCCCTCCGCATATCGAGAAGCTTGTCGCTGACGGTATGAACTGGTTCACAGAAAAGGACAACGTCCAGGTGGGCGATGTCCGCACCATAGAATTCGCCATTGAGTCCATCACCCAATGGCTCCACCACATCGTTGACATGCGACTCGACATAAACAGATCTGACCTGGGAGACAGGTTATTCGAACTTTGTGAGACCATCTGCAACGAATCCGTCGGCAACCTACCCACAAGAACTTCATGAGCTCTTGGAGCCACCACCCTTCGATCCCGCATCTTCAAGAAGTGGGCTGACAGATACAATCTCACGGCAGCAGTAGAGAACCAATGGGGCAAAGGATCCTCACTGGACACTGACTCCCCTCCCCCTACATCGAAAACCCAAGTCCCGGTTCATATTAATGTTACACCATTGACAAGCGAAGGCAACCCTAATTTCAAAAAGGAGGTAGCCGCCGTCATAAAACAACACGCTCTGGGAAACTCACCGAGCTGCCCTATTGTCATTGATTCATCACCAGTCCAAACACCCACCCCACGACCTAGGGAGAAAGGGAAGGCCCGCAATCCAAACCCTACCCCCCAACATCCCATAACTCCAGACCCCAAGTCTTCAAACGACATGGACGTCGATGTAGCAGCCGATGAGCAACTTGCGAAAGACACAGCTCAGGCAATTAGAGAGAGCAAGGAAGAGGCGATGGCCATTCCTAAACATGATGGCGAGACCTCAAAGGATGGAGAGACGAGTGGAAGGAAGACGAGCAGAAGGGGAACGAGTGGAGGAGAGACGAGCGGAGTGGTGAGTGGTGGAGGAGATGGATGGAAAGTAGTGGCTACACGTGGCCGACGAGCGCCACGACATCAGACGCCTGCCCAGAGAGGAGCTCTGGGCAAATCGGATAAGGCAAGCCAACCTGAACCGACAATCGAAGCAAAGAAGACGAGCTTCAGTAGATTGGCTGCACCCTCACCACCTTCCAGCGGGCCTGGAAGGACATACGCTCAGGCCACAAAAATTGAGCCCACCCCTAACGTACCTCGACATGTTATGGAGAAGTACACCGACTTGCAGGTAACCTTCCCGGACAAAACCCGCGACGAATTGTACGCCATGCTCAGAGCAGGTGGATATGACCTGGGATTGGACATCCCAACCCCTCCTAATCCCACGAAACCCCCAGCAAGGAGAGGCCAACCACCTTCCAACCAAAATGAACCAAGAGGAAACTCTCAGAACCCTAACAACGTACAGGGCTCCCCCTCCCGCCCACATTCACGTCCGACCACTCCGGCAGTTACTCAAGGCCCCTCGAGAAGGAACATTATTGTCCCTTTCACTCCCCTTCTATGAAACGAAATGATCCCCTTTTCCCCGAAAATCCTCGAAACCATCAATCGAGGACTCGTTCACCATCGATCTCAACTAAGGGTCAATTCCATGAAGAAAACGCTCAAAACGCTATGGTTGAATACCAACAATGTTGCATCAGAGGAGGACCTACACATCGTCAGAGTGTGGATGAGGAAGGAGTTGCCAGAGATCATGGACGAGATATATGAGGACCTCGTACCTCAACTACCCCAGTCCAAGTCATTCGTGAGGTTGGAGAACCTCCCATATTTCAAGGAAGACGGCACGCCAAACACTTCCAATGACATTGCCATGGTCTTATACCGTTCACCACTCGCTTCATTCTTGGACGGACTCGCAGGCACGCCCCGGTTCGCAAGAATATCCCCCCACTCGTTGCTGGCGGCACTCTACATGGATTTCTGGGACTCACAAGGTGGTGCCAGAGCCAGGTTACTCATTAACAGAACGATCAACTTCCAAGGTCAAACCTGTACATTCCGCGCGGCCAACCAACACATGGCTGTCCCCTTCTGCAAAAAATGCTCCTCATGGGGCCATACCACCTTCGCCTGTCGATGGAGAAATCCAAGGTGCGCTATTTGCGGCAGACCTCATGAGAAGAAGTTCCACCGCCAATTAGGGTGGTGCTGTCAACCCAAGGGTAAAGATGATGACCCAAGCACGTGGGTACCGGGTACAGCTGCTGGCCAACTGTGCCCCCACACTAACCAATTCCAATGCCTCAATTGCAACTCGGATCAACATCATGCGGATAGCGACAAATGCTCATTCGCTCGAAACAAATACAACAAAGGCTGGCATCAACGCAAAGCCGCCGAAATCCGAGATGCCCACATGCGGCTCAACTTCAACACTGAGACGGTGTATGCGTAAGCACAACCTCTCTAGAACAAAGTCTGATCGCCGATCCCCAAAAGGGAGTAGCGAGGACTCTAAACCTATCAAAGATTGGACGCTTTCTCACTTCTACTTTCATTTCCAGAATGTTGCTCGCTCTTGGCCTCTGATGGAGGCCCTTCTCAATTCTCCTGATTTAGCTCATGTTCACATTTTGTGCCTTCAAGAACCACCATTCCGATACATTCGAAACGTGCCATCAACCAACCTCCCTGACGGGGAGGAGATGCACGGTTTTCCTATTCATAAGGACTGGATTGCAGTCCACTCCAACATTCCAAACCCCAGAACTCTCACTTATGTGAGACGCTCTCTATCCTCCCTCACCCCCCGCATCCACCTGGACCTTTTTTCCTCAACGGATTTTCAACTAATTTCCTTGTCGATTCCTAACTGCGTGTACTTCCTAAATTGCTACTTCGACGCTGAAGGCGCCTCCCAAGATTTCTTTAACGCCCACATGGAGCGCTTAGAGAAACTTAATATAATAGTCGCTGGCGGCGACTTCAACCTTAGATCTCCTGCATGGGATCCTGAACAATACCACAACGTTTCCAGATTGGACGACCTGATAGACAATATGGCATCACTCACGCTTTACAGGTCTCCTCCCTCCAACCCAGGACCTACTCACTTCCCTTTCGACCATACGAAACGAGCCACGGTCATCGACTTAGTCTTCACCCAGTTCCACCACAATAACGTGGTCCTCCACCAAATTGCCAACGACTTTCGCATCTCCTCCGACCACGCCCCACTGTGGATCAAAGTCAAAATCAAACCGGTCATGCCTGTCATCAAACGGAAGGGCATCACCAAACATTCCAAGGAAGAAGGCAAATTCATAACGTCTATCCAAGAGTTCCTGGAATGATCCACCCCGACTTTCAATTCAAGCAAATCGGTCGACGACTATGCTACAGCGCTCAAATCCCATGTGGAGGAACAGTGGAATAAACATGTGAAGGATATCAGAATTACCTCGCGATCAAAACCGTGGTGGAACGACGACTGCAAGACGGCGCTGGAGTTGTATAAGGAGAGGAGGTGCAAGGCAAGGTGGACAGGGTTTAGGAGAGCGTGCAGGAGCGCGAAGAGGAAGTTTTTAGATGACAAGATCCAGGAGATCTCTGTTGATAAAGCGCGACCTTGGGACCTGATGGGGTGGGCCAAGGATCACAACCTACCACCGGTACAGTCTATCCTGTATCAGAACAAACCGTGTGACGATCTAGACCAGCTCTGGACTGGTCTTGACGGCACATACAATTCAGCAGCTAACCGCCCTGTCGACTTAGACACGGTGCTTCACCTCCCTGCCCAACCCACCCGCACGTGGGAGCCCATTTCCATCAAAGAGTTAGAAGACGCCCTTCACCCTTGCTCCAACACGTCATCACCAGGACCAGATCATCTATCCTGGCGTCACCTAAAAGATATTTTCACATCGCCATCAGCGCTCGAACACATGCGCGCTTTCGCTAATGCATGCGTCACAATGTCCATGTGGCTGTCATACTTCAAAGACTCGACTTTGGTCATCATCCCAAAACCCGGCAAACCACACTACACTATGCCGAAGATGTTCTGTCCCATCGTACTACTCAACACGCTTGGGAAACTAGTTGAGAAGGTCATCTCAACACGCATGCAATTCGACGCAGCCCGCCTCAACCTCGTCCACCCGCTACAATTCGGCGGCATCATCCAGCGCTCAACAGAAGATGCCGGCATCTACCTCACACATACCGTCCGCAAAGGGTGGAAAAGGAAACTCAAAATGAGCATCCTCGCCTTCAACGTCACTCAATTTTTTCCCTCTATTAATCATTCCCTCCTCACCCACATTCTTAACAGACACGGCTTCCCTTCCTGTTTAGTTTCCTTCTTTTCAAACTACCTATCTAACCGTTTCACATCTTACTCCTGGAATCAATTTTCTTCTCCTAAATTCCCAGCTTCCGTAGGTGTAGGTCAAGGCTTGGCCCTTTCCCCCATCCTCACTTCACTTTTCCTCTCTCCGTTTATGTACTGTTTTGCCTCAGATCCTCGATGTAAAATACTTTCTTTTGTTGACGATGGACTTATCATTGTTCAATCCGAGAGTTTCAATACTAACACTTCTCTCATCTCACAGGTCTATGCCTCTTGCTCCTCATTCATTACCTCCATGGGCCTCGCACTTGAACATGACAAGAGCGAGGTCTTCCACTTCTCCAACCGCCCTTGGGCCGAACCGAACCCCGATGTAACGCTTCAACACGCGGACGGTACCACCTTGACACTCACACCCAAGCGCTTCATCCGGTATCTCGGTTTCTATTTTGACCGAGCGCTGACGTTCAAGGAACACGTGCGATACTATGCAACTAAATCCCTATCCACGGTCAAGTGTTTATGCTTGTTGGGCAACTCAGTGAGAGGCCTTAACCCCATCCAAAAACGCATTCTCTACAGGTCATGTGTTGTCCCCGTGGCGACATATGGCCTCAAACTCTGGTACTTCACAGGCGCTTGCAACAAGGCACTCATCCAACAACTTAACAAAACCCAGCGGTCGGTGTCAATATGGATAACAGGTGCCTTCTGCACTACTCCTCGAGGTGGCGCTGAGTCAATTGCGGGCCTCATCCCCTTCCGTTACCACATCCACAAGCTTGCTAAAAGATGTGCTATCCGCTTTCGTACCCTCCCCCCCAACCATCCTCTGAAGTTGTTAACACAAGACGACAACCCTGACACCATCGGCATCAAATCTCCGGCCGTTGATTTCCTCCAAGAATCCATCCTAGTCACTGATTCATTCCATCGACTCCACCCGTGTGCCCAGCCTGGCTCACGAATACTAGATAGGTATAGTTCTCAAATTTCCTTTCGTTCCTGCCCGCACAACACAGACAACAATACCGAAGCTGTCCGCCGACACCTCATCGAGGCTAGCAAGGCTCGGGATCGTGCGCTTTCTTCCTCTTCCTCCCTCTTAGTAGCTACAGATGGTTCCTGTCCAAATTCCACCTACCCTTTAAAGGCGAAAGCCCTCTCTTCTACATCCTCTTTCCTTTTATTTGATGATTCAACATCTTCTCCTCTTAAATCTCATGTTGTCCCTGTGGGTAATGTACTCTCTTCTGACTCTGAATCATACGCTCTCCGTCTCGGTTTATTGTCTGCCATTTCCTTTTCCTCTGACTCTGCGTGCTTGTCTCCGGACTCACGTAGGATTACTGATATTCTCATCTTTACTGACTCTCTTTCGTGCACTAAACATTTATTTGATTATAGTGCTCACAGTGCACACTCCAACTCAATTGCTGTCGCCGAACCCACTACCCGTTGGCTCTCCCTATCCCCCCTCCATTGTGTCACCTTCTGGCAGATCCCCTCATCCGAGAAATGGTCGATCCATCATCGGGCCCACAAATTGGCCAAATCCCTACGCGTACCGTGCATCCCCAACATGGTTCGCAAGTCTCTAGGCTTCGTCCGAAAGGCCTGGACCGATTGATGCCAATGGCTGTGGCAATGCAGCCATCTGATGGAAGACCAAGATTACCTCGGCCATAACTTTCTCTATCTCCACGGATCCAGCAAGAGTTTTATCCTTCCCACCTACACCAACGGCGGCTCCTGGCTCACGCAGGATATGACGCCCTCCTTAGCCGCTTGACTTACGCGCTGCATCACCAATCACGCGCCTATTTTTTTTTTTTTTTTTTTTTTAATTCCAAGTTTATTGCACTATAGACTAGCTAAGTACAAACGGGCGCGCGGTAGCAGTCCCAAGAACCAAAACTAAAACTAAGTCCAAGACAAGAAGGAGAGATGACAGACTAGAGTGGAGCTGAGTCGAGCGAAGCGAGACGAGGCGGAACAAGATACGAACTATAAGTATGTATCGAATTTGAAGAGTAGAAGTGGCATTGACCGCAAAAACAAGGCGGCCAATGACGAACAGAAAAGAAAACTAGAAGATGAAGAGGGTCCTGGAATGTGGTGGGGGCAGAATGAGGTTTTGCTAATCCCCAATAATGTCCAACACGAGAAAAAAAGGAGAGTTTTTAAGAAAACTAACCGTGTATTATCATACGACACCCGTTAATGCACATCCAAGACTTGATCCTGTTGAGGTTGTTGTCGCCGCCGTAGAGCCCGGTTGCAAATGAGAAGTGCCCACTCTCCATCAGAGTCGTCAGGCAGGAAGGCGAAAGTGAGAGGGTTATCCTTCAAAAAGTTTATCAACCAATATAGGTTGTCGTAGCGCTCGCCCATGGACCACGGTCACTCGAAGCGCCTGCAGTCATTGATGATATGTTCACGTGTCTCAAGTGGGTGGCCACAAGGACACGCAGTAGGGGCGTTAGGGAAGAAGCGTGCACGGTACGAGCCGATAGGCGCGTGATTGGTGATGCAGCGCGTGAGGCGAGCGGCTAAAGAGGGCATCATATCCTGAGTGAGCCAGGATCCGCTGTTGGTGTAGGTGGGAAGGATAAAGTTTTCGCTTGATCCGCAGAGATACAAGAAGTTGTGACCCAGATAATCTTGGTCTTCCATCAGGTGACTGCATTGCCACAGCCACTGGCATCGGTCGGTCCAAGCTTTTCGGACGAAGCCCAGGGATTTGCGCACCATGTTCGGAACACATGGCGTGCGGAGTGATTTGGCTAATTTGTGGGCACGATGATGGATTGACCATTTTTCGGACAAGGGGATCTGCCAGAAGGTTACGCAGTGGAGGGGGGAGAGAAAGAGCCAGTGGGCGACGGGTTTGGCGACAGCGATAGAATCGGAATGTGCACTGTGGGCGCTGTAGTCAAATAAACGTTTAGCGCACAAAAGAGAATCAGTAAAGATGAGAAGGTTAGTAATCCTACGTGAGTTCAGAGATGAGCGCGCAGAGTCAGAAGAGAAGGAAATAGCAGAGAGTAAACCGAGACGGAGAGCGTACAATTCGGAGTCAGATGAGAGTACATTACCCACAGGGACAACATGCAATTTGAGAGGAGAGGAAATCGAATCATCAAATAGAATGAAAGAAGAAGTGGAAGAAAGGGCTTTCGCTTTTAAAGGGTAGGTGAAGTTTGGGCAAGAACCATCTGTAGCTACTAAAAGTGAAGAAGAGGAAGAGAGCGCACGATCCCGAGCCTCGCTAGCCTCAATGAGGTGTCGGTGGACAGCTTCGGTATCATCGTCTGTGTTGCGCGGACAGGAACGGAAAGAAATTTGAGACTTATACCTATCTAATACTTGTGAGCCAGGTTGAGCGCATGGATGGAGTCGATGGAAAGAGTCGGTGACTAGGACGGACTCTTGGAGGAAGTCAATGGCTGGGGATTTGATGCCGATGGTGTCGGGGTTGTCGTCTTGTGTTAGAAGCTTAAGGGGATGGTTGAAGGGGAGAGTTCGGAAGCAGATCACACATCTTTTAGCAAGCTTGTGGATGTGGTACCGGAAGGGGATGAGGCCCGCGATTGACTCAGCGCCACCTCGGGGAGTTGTACGAAAAGCGCCGGTGATTCATATGGACACCGACCGTTGAGTTTTGTTGAGTTGTTGGATGAGCGCTTTGTTTTGAGCGCCTGTGAAGTACCATAGTTTTAGGCCATATGTCGCCACGGGGACAACACATGACCTGTAAAGAATGCATTTTTGAATGGGGTTAAGGCCTCGTACCGAATTGCCTAACAGACGTAAACACTTGACTGTGGAAAGAGACTTGGTCGCGTAATAGCGCACGTGTTCTTTGAAGGTGAGCACTTGGTCAAAATAGAAGCCAAGATACCGGATGAAGCGCTTGGGTGTGAGCGTCAAGGCAGTGCCGTCCGCATGTCGAAGCGTTACGTCTGGGTTTGGTTCGGCCCAGGGGCGATTAGAGAAGTGAAAGACCTCGCTTTTGTAATCACGCGCCTATCGGCTCGTACTGCGCACGCTTCTTCCCTGACGCCCCTACCGTGTGTCCTTGTGGTCACCCACTCGAGACACGTGAACATATCATTAATGACTGTAGATGCTTCGAGCGTCCGTGGTTCATGGGCGAGCACTACGATAATCTCTATTGGTTAATCAATTTCCTGAAGGATAACCCCCTCGCCTTTGCCTTCCCACCTGAGGACTCCGATGGAGAATGGGCTCTTTTTATTCGCAACCGGGCTATGCGGCGGCGACAACAACAACCCCAACAAAATCATATATTGGATGTGCACTAATGGGCGCCGTACGGCAATAAACGGTTAGTTTTTCTTAAAACTTTCCTCTTTTTTCTTGCATTGGACATTATTGGGGATTAGCAAAACCTCATTCTGCCCCCACCCCACTCCAGGACCCTCTTCACCTTCTAGTTTTCTTTTCTGTTCGTCATTGGCCGCTTTGTTTTTGCGGTTGATGCCACTTCTAACCTTCAACTTCGGTACATACTAATACGTTTGTATCACGTTTCGCCTCGTCTCGCTTTGCTCGACTCGGCTCCACTATAGTTTGTCATTTCTCTCTAGTGATTCGGACTTAGTATTAGTTTTGGCCCTTGGGACTGCTATTGCGCACCCGTTTGTACTTAGCTAGTCTAGTGCAATAAATTTGGATTTAAAAAAAAAAAAAAAAAACAATAGCTTCTACTTCCCATTCTTCTTCTCCGTTCACGAGGTCAGGTGGTGGTTCAGTGAAATGCTTGCCATAGATCTTGTTTTCTTCTACTGGCCATAGGTATCCAATGTGGAATTTTGGGTGAATCTTCCAGGTCTTTGGGAGTGCTAATTCGTAGTTGACTGGACTTGTCTGACATAGTACTTCAAAGGGGCCGAGTCGTTTTGCAGATAGTTTCTTTGGCAATCCTTTTACTCGAAGGTTTCTTGCGTCTAACCAGACCTTTTGTCCTGGGGTTATTTTTGGGAGTGGGTTCTTGATTCTTTCGGTCATGATTTGTCTGGCGGATTCATGGGCGTTCCGTGTGGCTTCCCGTATGTTGGTGATCCATTCCAATCTATTTTTGGTTGTCGGGTTATTTGTGGGTTCGAGTTCCATTGGAAAGGCTTTGAGCAGGTGTCCATACATTAATTCGAAAGGGGTGTGTTGTCTTCCAGAATGGAGTTTGGAGTTATGGGTGTGTTCAATGAGAGGAAGTTTACTAGGCCAATCGAGGATGTTGTTTGTGCAGTAGGCTGCAATATACATTTCGATTTCTTGGTTGAAGCGTTCAGTGGTGCCGTTGGTTTGAGGGTGGAAAGCGGTGGACATGGCATGGTTAATGTCAAGTTTCTTCCACAAGGCTTGTAGCAATTTAGCAGCAAAGCGTGGGTCTCTATCTGAGATGACTTTGTCGGATAGGCCAAATCTTGTGAAGAGTTTATCTATTAATAGTTCGGCGATGTCATTGGCCGTGGAAGTCTTCTTCGTTGGGCATAGTATTATCCCTTTTGTAAGACTGTGGTCCACCATGGATAAAATAGCATCAAAGCCATTTACTTCCGGGAGGTCTGTGATGAGATCCATAGCAATTTGAGCGAATGGTCGAATGGATCATGGTCCGGGTATTGGTTGAAGTGGTGGTTTGAATGGTCTTCTGTTGATCTTGTATTGTTGGCAGGTTGGGCATCCTTTGATGTAGTTGCGAATGTAAGATTGCATTCCTGGCCATGTTACATATTCTTCCAGCTTGCGTAGTGTTTCACTGACTCCGGGGTGTCCCGCAGAAGAGGCATCATGTACCCTCTGCAATAAGCGCTTCTTAAGCGCAGAGTCCACTGGTAATTGAAAACGTCCTTGATCGTCCAGTTTTGCATCTTCCGGTAGTTCGGTAGTAGTGATGATGTTTGTTTCCTGCTCCTGTTCCTTCAGGGTTTTGGGTTTTGTTGGGAAGGTCTTCAGGTCAAATAAGCGAGCTGGAATGGCGGCTTGTGGGACTTCTTTGGCTTTATTTTCGAAGTGATCTGGTCATCTTGATAGTGCGTCTGCAGCTCCGTTTTTAACTCCTGCTATATGTCGCAAGATAACTTTGTGAGCACTAATGAGTGCAGACCATCTTGTAACTTGTCTTGAGAGCTTGGCTGGTTCAGCCCAGTGAACTATATTGTCGTGGTCAGTCCAGATGACTGTTTTGAATGGTGATCCGTCAATGTAGTGTCTCCATTCTTGTAGCATGCGGATGATAGCGAGGAATTCCTGCTCCAAGTTATGGTAGCACTGCTCAGTTGGTGAAAGGCTTTTGGAATGGTAAAAGCATGGATGTAAGTCTCCGTTTGCCTCTCGTTGTAGGAGTACTCCTCTGGTTGCATATTGTGATGCATCTACTTGGATTTCAAACAGTTTTGATGGGTTGGGGGTGAGAAGGATGGGTTTCTGGAGGAATTGTTGTTTGAGAAGGTTAAAGGCTTTATCGGCTTCCGTGGTCCATTGAAAGGTGGTGGATTTCTTTAGAAGCGCGTTGAGGGGTGCAGCAAGTGTGGCGTAATGTCAAATGAATTTCCTATAGAAGTTGCAAAATCCTACGAATTTTCATACATCTCGTACTGTTTGTGGTATTGGCCAGTTGGATATTCCTTTGAGTTTGATGGGGTCCATTTGCACTCGGTCGTGAGATATGATGAATCCAAGGTAAGGTAGTTCTTCCTTTTTGAATTCACATTTCTTGGGTTTAAGATAGAGATCGTGTTTGTGGAGAATTCGAAAAACTTCTCTGGTGATTTGTCGAAGTTCTTCTTTGGTTTTGGCGTGAATGAGGATGTCGTCCATATACACCATGATTTTATTGGCGAGGATAAGGTCGGCAAATATTGAGTTCATCATTGATTGGAACGTTGCTGGACTGTTGCACATTCCAAAGAACATGATGGTTGGTTTGTACAGTCCCCGGTGTGTTCTGAAGGCTCCTTTCCATTCGTCTCCTTTGGCTATACGAATATTGTTGTAACTGAGTTGAACATCAAGGGCGGTAAAGTATTTTGATCCTTTGAGTTTGTCTAGGATCGTTTGGATTGAAGGAATTGGGTAGGCATTTTTGATGGTGTGTTTGTTGAGGTAACGATAATCTTGGCAAGGTTGAAGTCGTCCATCTTTCTTTGATACAAAGAAAAATGGTGAAGCCATTTGAGACTTTGATTCTCGAATGTATCCTTTGTGTAGGTTTTCTTCTAGAAATTTATCTAGCTCCTTTTCTTCGGCTAGTGATAACTTGTATGATTGGAAAGCTTTTGGTTCAAAGCCTGGTTTCATTTCGATCTTGTGATCCCATGGTCGTCGTGGTGGCATGCGTTCGCTTTTCTTTTCATCGAAGAGATTGAGATAATCATGAAATGAGGGTAGAACGATTTTCTTTGGGTTGGATTCTTTCTTCATACCGTGTTCTTGAGCGAGAGTTTGTGAGGTTGAGGTTTTGGCATTGATTTTGAGAAAGTCTTCTTTGTTGAAGTATACTTCATTCAAGTAGATTTTGTCGAGATTGGCGGAATCGATGAGGGATGAAAGTTTTGTATTACTGGTTATCTTCCTCCAGGATAATGATTGTCTTGCCCAATTAATGTCTGGGTTGCAATTGGTGAGCCAGGGTATTCCTAGGATAATTTGTGGTCATCCTAGGTTGGTGATTTTGAGATCAGTTTGAATTTTGCGTCCATAGATGGTAAGTTCAATAGTGGAATAGTGGGTGATGGTACCGTTTTTGTTTAGAGATCCATTGGCGTTCTTGACCGTCTGGGGTCGCGGTAGTAATTTCTTTGTTAGTTTCCATTTGTTGACTAGAGTGGTGTCAATGAAATCTCCTCCTGCTCCAGAATCGATGAGGGCTAAGTCTTCCATGGTTTTCTCAGGTGTGTGCACGATGATAGGACAGTATAAAGTGTTTGATTGATGAGGGGATAGGAATAGTTCAGAAATAGGAATAGCATCCTTGTTTTGCTGAGAAGAAAAAGAAGAGCGTCCTTGTTCACTATTTAAAGAGTCTGTGTGTGCACCTGAGTCCTTGTTTGACGATCTAGATGTGGAGGCTAGTCGTCTGAGGCAAAATCCTGAATCTCTGTTGCAATCGGTTTGGTTTGATTAGAGAATTCAGTGTATACTTTGGCTACTTCTTCATCGGTTGGTAGGTTTTCTATAATCTCCTGTTGTTGTTGAGGGTCTTCTTGCTGTTGTTGTTGTTGCTGTTGTGTGTCTTCTTTGTATTTGTACTCATGTTCTTCTTGCTGGTTGTGTTATGGACCCAGGGACTCATGTCCTAGTTCCTGAGGGCCAGAACCTTCTCAGGGTCATCGCTGGACACACCTCCGATTACAGACTCACACCTCTCCCCCCTGTCTACAATTGCGAGGAGCTTAACGCAGTTCTGCAACGAGCTATGCACGCAGCTCCCTACCGCCACATTGTCGGAGACGGTGAAGTCCTTAGCACGTATCCAATGTGCTGGATGGCAGCCATTGAGAATGGATGGCGCCCCTATCCGGTCACGGATAATTGTACAACCTGGCGACATCCCTACATGTTCTATGACAAACAAGAACTTCCTAGAGTTCTTGCTGCGCTCATCGAGTCAGGAGAATATGGGCATCACTACCCGTCGCAGCCTTGGCTGTTCAACGATATGTCCGATGCTTCTTCTGACTCTTCAGAAGGTGTCCCACTCCGTGCTATTACCTCCTATTACCAGGAGATGTCCTCGGAGATCGTTCCCTACGATCTCTCGTCCTCACCCTCGTCCTCCTCAGCCTCCTCGTCCTCGTCCGCAGCGCCTACGCCTCAGGAGTCCTCCACGGGCTTCCCCACCTCGTCCAAACGTTCTAC
>QFDT01001662.1:0-13465 GCA_003315915.1 Macrolepiota dolichaula
ATGTCAGGTACACCCGTTGACGTTCTTCCAACTACCAAAACAATGCTCAGTCAGGTGCTACTTGGTCGTTCTGTGACTGGAGATATGTGTCTCCAAAAATTTTGCAACCTTCTCGGATTGGAACAACACACGGCTTATGCTGCTTTACGAAAGCTCCAGTCGGTTCTCAAGCTTCCCACCCAGGGACCCCTGCTCATCCGATTAACGAGATTATGGCTATAGCCATGAATCCGGATTTGAGATTCTTGTATATAAATTAGAAATATACAGTTTAATAGATATAAATTAGAAATATACAGTTTAATAGATATAAATAAGAGATTTTATTGTAACTCAATTAATCTGGATAATCCAGATTGTAACTTGATTAATCCGGGTGTGTGAGAAGCAAAATTGTGCACCTGCAGGAATTGAACCCACAAGACAAGGAGCCCGTATGGGCAAAAGTGTACAATGGTCCAACTACGTCAACAATCACTTTGAAATTGCAGTAACATTTTCTTATATATATAGTGAATATGGTAAACTAAGACTACAAAAAAAGTATTCATGTTTATTGATTATCCTGGATTAATCTAAGCCAGATTATCCTGGATTAATCTAAGCCGGATTATCCTGGATTATCCTGGATTAATCTAAGCCGGATTATCCTGGATTATCCCGGATTAATCTAAGCCGGATTATCCTGGATTAATCCAGCTCTAAACCTAGTTTTCGCATGCATACTGAGCCTCAGCCTCCTGGCCTTCTTTCTTACCATCATATAGCTCGGTATGTATGGGAGGCATGAAAGATGTTTTATTTGCTCTCATTCTCACAAATAGACACTGATAACTATATATAAGATTCAAAAAGTTTATAGGATGTTGTGGTGTAAGTGGTTTATTGCTGTCTTTCTTGGCATAGAGTGCAGTTCAATCCCCGTTGGCAACATTTTATTTACAGTGTTGATCACTGGATTTATCTGGATTAACTGGATTATCCTGCCTTATCCAAGGACTATTTAATATAATTTAATTTAAATTTAATGTCGGTGAGATTAATCTTGAATCCGGATTCATGGCTATAGCCATAATCGGATGAGCAGGGGCTTATGTCCCACCCCCGCAGATGCGACACGCCAAAGTATCACAGTCCTTCATGCATCATTCTCTGATTTTCTTGGGGATCAAAATCGCTCTGGGCCATACTACATTGACCTAAATCAAGAGCTCACGAATATATGGAGGTGTTGTCTGAGAATCTTCAGGGAGTCTGCGGCTTCAATGTGTGAGTTCTATGTTGGTCACATTTTGGGATATCTGATTGGTATTGATATATTTTGGATAGTGCCGCAAAGTATTTCGATTGCCTGGGAATCAAGGGCGGATGTCCGCTGGTCTCGATTAGACTTGCTATCATCAGTTCAAGAGAGGATGTTACAACTCCTCATTAACCACTACCATGACTGTACTGGGTGCAAGATACACCAGGAATCAACACCTCGACTATTGCTAGAAACTTCAGAATTGGTCGAGGTCCTGAGTACACCTGATGCCCTCCAGTACTATACTGTCAATGTAGGGGGTCTCTACAAATGGATTTCTGGTGGTCATGTATGTCTAGTCACTTCATGTTATGGTTTCAATCAGCTCATTCTTCATACAGGTGCCACTTCCATTTTCTCAGAGAATAATTGTCCGGAAATTTGGCTTGAATAATTTAAGCAACTGGGATCTGGATAACATGTTTGAGGGTCTATGTATGAGGCATTGGGGGTTTTATGCTAATCAGTTAAATAATTTAGGGGAAATGAACCTCAGGGTAAGTTATTCCTTTAAGAGTACACTTTTTTCCATACATGTTTATACTTCTATTTAGGGTATTAACAGGTTACAATGGGATATCATAAAAGAGTATGCATCTGTTAAGGGTTCTAACACTCTCCAGTATTCTGAGAGAAGCTGGCACATTCTTGGTAAACTCTGTAATGCCGCAAGAAAGGATGTCACCCATCTTGCTGAGGTTCTGATCATTGGTACAGACCCATCTTATTATTGTGCAATCATTGGTCCATTGTGGGGGTTTATTGAGACATTGTATATCTTGATTCCTTATATTGAGTCTGATAGTAATGTAGCACCATTAGAATGATATGTATAACAATTAATTTTATATTAGTCACAGACAAACTTTTAATATTGTTATTGACTGCCTATAGTTACATCAAGCCCTGATTTAAATAAATGTCTCCATTTTATTCCACACTTTGTATAACACCATTGTTAGGATTTTTCCAGAGCTCTTGTCCAGCAGTGTACATTAATTCCATACTGGATGTTATGAGGTTAGCTATTTCTCCCAACAGGCTCAATGCTTCTAATTCTCTTCCTGAGAATCTGGCTGTGGTTGGACAGGATAGCAGATATAGAATGGCAAGAATGACAAGTCTACCAGACTTGAAGTCAACAGCCAAGATGAGATCAAGTACCCTAGACAGCATTTTTTTAAATTTAAATTTAAATTTATTGCACAGTAGACTAGCTAAGTACAAATGGGTGCATGATGTTAAGAACCCATCCAAAGATCTTCCAGACAACCTCCACTGTCCATTAAGCTTTTCCCATAGCAACGGGATCCTCAGCTTCTATGCCACTATTCAGCCACAGCGTTCCGTCAATCCAAAACCACCTCTCCGCTCTCTCATGTCCCTATCCCCACAGACTTCCTTCCTCTCTACCACTTGGGCATCTCGGCCACCGTTCCTCCAGCAACCTTGGGTTTTGGTATTCCTCTTAGTTCCTGGACTTTCCATATTTGTTTTATCTTTTATCTGATCCTTCTATCTCCTCTGTTCCTCCAAATTCTCTCCGTAGCTTACTCAGTTGCTCTGTGTCCTTATGTTAGCTACAACTTCTTATTCCTTTGTCTTCCTTTGTCTTCTTTTGTTTTCCTTTGTCTCTATATATTCCTTTGTTCACTATCCTATGTAGTATGTCATTAGTAGACCTCATGATTAGTACTACACTCTTATCTGCTGCAGTATATAAACCTAGTCTACTATGTTTGTAGAAGAAATCAATTTCAAGGCTAACACATCACAGGCTATTGCCCAAGAATATGGAGAGAAGAAAAAAAACAACCCTTGCAAGGTTGTTCCTCCAAAATTCCACCAATTCCTTGACATATTCAATGAACAATGAGCAACACAATTTCCACCCAGCTGACCCTGGGACCACAAGATAGAACTCATGCCCAATGCCAAGATCCACTCATTCAAACCCTACAAACTGTCTGCACAAGAAGACATAGAACTTGACAAGTTTATTAAGGAAAACCTTGCTAAAGGCTATATCCAACCATCAAAATCCCTGATGGCCGCCTCCTTCTTTTTCGTTGGAAAGAAGAATGGAAAACTATGCCTGTGCCAAGACTATCGCCATCTCAACAAATACACTGTCAAGAACACATATCCCATTCCTATCATTAACTCCCTATTGGACAAGATCAAAGGTTCTAATTGGTTCACAAAATTAGATGTCCACGCTGGATACAATAACATCCAAATCAAGAAAGGAGACGAATGGAAAGCTGCCTTCAAGACCCCTAAAGGACTATTTGAACCCACAGTCATGTTCTTTGGAATGTGCAACTCCCCTGCCACCTTTCAGGCAATGATGGATCACATATTCTGAGATCTCATTGATCAAGGAAAAGTCATTGTCTACATGGACAACATCCTTATCCATGCAGCCACTAAAGAACAACTTGACAAGATCACCAGAAAAGTCCTGAAGATCCTCAAGAAAAATGATCTCTATCTGAAGGCTGAGAAGTGCGAATTCAAGCTTCACCCCTGATGAAGGGGACCTTCAATGGAGAGAGACCATTCGCAACCGAGCCCTACGGAGACGGGACCGGCAGCAAAATTTCATCGAAGATGTGCACTAAAGCGTTGGACATCGGACTTATGGTTAGTTTTTCAAAACTTCCCTCTTTTTCTCGTGGTGGTAGTTATAGGGGAATAGCAAAACCTTCTTCTGCCCCCTCCACATTCCTGGCATCGCTTCCTTTCTTTGTTGTTTCTGTTCGTCGACTTCCGCTTTGTTATTGCGGTTGGCGCCACTTCTCATTTTCTTATTCGAACTACTAACCTAGTTTACTCTTCCTCGACTCGACTCGCTCCGCTCGTCTCGTCTCGGACATAGTCTGTCATCTCTTTTCTCACTCTGTTTTGTGTGCTTCGACGTTTCGGACTTGGGACTGCTATCACGCGCCCGTTTGTACTTAGTTAGATACTAGTGCAATAAAATTGGATTTAAAAAAAAAAAAAAAAAAAAAAAAAAAAAGTGTGAATTCAAGAAGCAACATGTTATATTCCCTTGGGGCTATCGTGTACTATAATATCCATCCATTCCTATCAGCGCCCTGCTTGTCATGGACCTGTTACCCTTCCGCTACTTCTCTACCTGCAATCGCTCCATTGTTTACTCAGCTACTATGTCATACTTACTCAGCTGCCGTTATAGACTCTCCAGTAGGAATACCCCAGTAGTATATATACACCTAGATACTCTGCTGTATTCCTTACGCTTTACCAACTCGTTGATTCCCCTTCTCTTCTCTCTCATTGCCCTCAAGTCTTCATCACTTGTTGCAACCTGAGTTGATCACTTAGGAAGGTCGTAACACAATGCCTCAAATACCTTGGTGCTATTATTACCCCAACCTCAATTGAGATGGACCATGCCAAACTTGATGGAATCAAGAACTGGCCTGTTCCGACCACAACTCATGATGTTTGGAAGTTTATTGGCTTTTGCAACTTCTACTGCTGCTTCATCAAGAACTACACCAAGCACATCCCTTCTTGACCTTGTACCACTACCTTCCCTTTTGGGACATTGGGGTGCACATTGTTGAGAATATACGCTATGCCTAGGAAATCTTGCTCTAAGTATACGCCTGCCACCGCTGAGAGCCCTAAGCTCTCCCAATGTACTGAAAACTTCCTTGCCACAATCAATCAAGACAATCGTGTCAAAGGGATCATTCATGCTGGACTATTCTATGTGCTACCTGAGGCTGTCTGCTCTGTTGTTCAACGTGAGCTTGCGGCCATGAACATCACCAACATTGTGAGTGAAACACCTGCTCACGTTGCCAGCCCTGTTCCACTTCAATGGAACATGTCTTCTGAACTGTGTTTTTTTTTTTTTTAAATCCAAGTTTATTGCACAAGCATCTAGCTAAGTACAAACAGGTGTGCAGAAGCAGTCCCAAGTAATCCATACTGTAAATGAGAGATGAGAGAAAGAGAGAAAGAGATGGAGAGAGAGGGAAAAGACTAGATACTACGCGAGACAGTGATAAGACACGAGATGAGAGGGTAATCTAAGCAGCAGGATAGTTGCTGACAAGAGATTTGGATGTAATGGAAGAATGGCCATGGGCCGAAAGTGAGAAGTGATGACGCACACAATAAGATAAGGCGGCAGTCAATGAACAGAAATGACACAGAATAAGAAGAGGTGCCAGGAGAGGGGGAGTGCCCAAAGAAGGGTTGGTTGTGCGCCCATAAAGAGATAGTCCGCCAAGAACAAACAGCCCATAGGTGGTAATGTGCTAGTTAGGTAGTAGAAGTTAAATCAATACAAAATTCACTATAAGTCGCAATGGGTCACTAAGTTCACCACTACTAACTGCTAGTGCTCGCAAATGAGTTTTGAAGGGGAGATAATCAAATAGGTAGATAGGGATGGAGGGTGGTAGTAGCTAGCGAGTGTTATGGTTCAGTGGGCTCCTAGACCTAAGTTAGGAGGCGCCTAGCTAATTAAGGATCGAAATCCTTAACCAGCCTGCTAATAGGTGAATTGGCGAAGTGACGATACCAAAGTATAGCCAGCAACCAATAGCGTTGAAGCGTTGCAGCTATGGGTCCTTAACTTCAGAGGATTAGAAGTTAAGATCGACCAATCTTGGATTAGACGGGTAACAGTTAAGTTACAACAGAAGAGAATCAAAAACTTGGAGTTTTTGATCCTGTAGTCTACACCTATTTATGCAAGTCCAGAGGCCGTCTGTGTACTACTGTATATACGAGTCATGAGTGTCTGTCCGAGTCATCGATTGAGAGAGAGAAACTACTAGTACACTACAGAGCATCCAATGAGTCAGTCTGTATCTAAGATTATAGTCCATGATCTACTATAACGTTCTATCTACTCTAAGTCATTGTTACTTGAGACAGTAGAACGTTCGGACAAGGTGGGGAAGCCCGTGGAGGACTCCTGAGGTGTAGGCGCTGCAGAGAAGGACGAGGAAGCCGAGGAGGACGAGGATGAGGACGAGAGATCGTAGGGAACGATCTCCGAGGACATCTCCTGGTAATAGGAGGCAATAGCATGAAGTGGCACATCTTCTGAGGAGTCAGAAGAAGCATCGGACAAGTCGTCGAACAGCCAAGGCTGCGATGGGTAGTGATGCCCGTATTCTCCTGACTCGATGAGCGCAGCAAGAACTCCAGGAAGTTCCTGCTTGTCATAGAACATGTATGGATGTTGCCAGGTTGTACAATTATCCGTGACCGGATAGGGGCGCCATCCGTTCTCAATGGCTGCCATCCAGCACATTGGATATGTGCTAAGGACTTTGCTGTCTCCAATTATGTGGCAGTAGGGAGCCGCATGCATGGCTTGTTGTAGAACCGCATTAAGCTCCTCACAGTCATAGACAGGGGGGAGAGGTGTGAGCCTGTAATCGGAGGTGTGCCCAGAGATGACTCTGAGAAGGTTCTGTCCCTCAGGAATTAGGACGTGAGTCCCTGGGTCCATAATATTATTCCCTTCATTAGAAGTGATCTCTGAATCGCTACTTTCATCAGATCCCATGTCAGGGTCGAAGCCGAGAATGTAGTGGGTGTTGATGGGAATAGTCTGGTAATGTCTGGGAATGAACCTAGTCAGATCTTCCACTTCTGATGTTGGAGAAGTAGTAGAGATCCTCGTCAACAGTGTGGAGTGGTGAGGAGGATCTTCAGATTGGATGTGAAGGTCATGGAGATCCATGACCACTTCTCGAAGTTGTCGTTTGTCCATAGTTTTGGATGGGTAACCCAGTAGTAATTCTGGTAGTTCCTCGTCGGAGGGGTTCTGTTTGGAAGAAGTCGTCGATCCTCTGTTGGAAGTCTGCCTGGGCGGCATTGTTTGTGTCGTCTGAGAAACGAACCTGGAGGGGTGGTCGTTCCTTGTCATGATGCCTTCGTCCATGAGGATAGCCTCGCATTCTGGGATCCATTCTAGGACAGAGAGGGCAGCTGTAGCGATTAGGTGGTAAGGAGGGGCTAAATTGGACAGGAGTTCGATAAGGAAAGCTTTGTTGCGCATTCCTGTATTCATTTCTGTCAGGGGGTAGATTCTGCTGCTCTCCATGAGATTGTCTGCTGCCAGTTGCACCAGAGATTGCATTTGCTTGGGCAACGTGAGGTGGCTGATACCTAGGCGTGGCATATATCTGAATGCTAGCACTCTGATCAGGTCGTTCGTCTCGTCATGGGTGAGGAAGGCCAGGTGGGACTGCAGGAGTGCATGGTACTGAATGTACGGGGTGAGGAGGTTGTATAGTTGTTGGAGAGTGAGGTTCTCCTGTCCTAGGACGTTAATGTGCTAGTTAGGTAGTAGAAGTGAAATCAATACAAAATCACTATAAGTCGCAATGGGTCACTAAGTTCACCACTACTAACTGCTAGTGCTCGTGGACGAGTTTCGAAGGGGAGATAATCAGGTAGGTAGATAGGGGTGGAGGTTGGTAGTAGCTAGCGAGATGTCTCACTAGTAGTTTTGGTAGCTAGCGAGTGGGGGCTCACTAACAGAGTGGTCGCTAGATGATGATGGACAAGGTTGTTTAATAGAAATGTAACTTTGAATCCTAACTGACGGCTACGTCACTACAGATACCAAGATAAAGGATTTGCGAGGATAGTTAACAGGCCAGTAGCTAGCTGCGCTGTGGTATTACCCTCCCAATCTAGTGAACGTACTGACTTGTACCCTCTTGATACAAGATGCGATGAGAATGCTAGTGATTGTTTGTCGATCAACTTGCTATATCCAATCTATAGGAATTCTTGTTAATCTAATCTCACTTCCTTAATCTGAGGTCTCTATTGACTGAAGCTAAATCTTAATTCACACTAGACAGGTCACTTAATAAATCACTTATATATGATCTATCGCTAGACGAGCTGGCAAGATTGCTTGTCCAACGCGCTCGCTAGTGGGGGGTATTTATACATTGTGAGACTAACCAGATTACAAATAAAGAAATAGTAAAATGTCGGATTATCAGACTGTCAGACTTTTGCTAGGTACCCTATAACCTGGGTTGAGGGCTTGCTAGACCAATCAGAAGCCTATCTAGTTATCTCTGATGTGTGTCCGTATGGACAGTGCTCTCACAAGCTATAGTTCCTAGCTACATCCGTCGGTAGCTAGGGTCAGTAGCATATGACGTCAGGCCGTCATGCGTACCTACTTATTATCTTTATTCCAGCGTGTGGCTAGCAGCTATCAACTGATCTATAGCTAGCTGGCGCCCTGCTATTGGTACCCAGAGCGGCTTTGCATTGCCTCGCGAGCTTGAATACCTGCAAGGTATTTCCCTCACTAGCCGGCCCTTCCAATGCCTGTCTCGGTTTGATTCTGAGGAGTTCGCTAGCGCGGCTGCGCGCTGACTAATTGCTAGGCTTGGGCCATAGCTAGAATACCATATTCGCAAACCAGCCTTAATGAGTTGCTTCTAGATAGACTGACGTCGCTAACCGTTTTGGGTGAATAGGGTTGTGCTCGCTAGACCTCAGGGCCCATTCGCCTTAGTGATCCGTTGATCTACTGATCTGGGGCACTATAGATAGCCATAACGAGACACTTCAACGTGCTAGTGAGGCTCTGCTCGCTAGATAGACCTGTAGCTAAGGGTATGTTTGTCCGAAGCTAATAGTATTCCTCCTCGATACCGTACACTTTTCCGGTAAAGGGTACTAATGACTGGTTTCTCTAGTGAGGTTCATAGCTAGGTACTATATCACTCCTAGCGAGGGTTCCTTGATGTTACTAACGTCCTAACTAGCGATATTCCTAGTTCCTGTAACGGATTCACGATCGAAATCGTTTCGGCTGTAACAACGTCTGGGAACGTCATGACTCTGTACAGGGTGAGATCGGCTCAGTGGGACGCTTCATAAGCCAACCTCATTGCTGAGAAATTGATAGTCTCCCCAAGTTGCAAGCAAACGTTCTCATAGAGGGTCGGGTAAGCTGCAGCCAAGATAGGCAGAGTGAGACTGTCGAAGTTGCTCTTCAAATCTAAGGAGCATTCATGCATGATGCACGAAAGAAGCAAGCGAGAACCTGTAGACGTCAATTGTGGATAGAGCGTCCTGATCCCTTGGTAGATTGGATTCCTCCGGTATAAGTCCTGTGAAGTCAAGTTGCTGTCGTAGTTCAAGGAGGGAATACTCGAGATCGAGTTGTTCACTAGGAATGGGAGGTAGTTCAACTGGTAAGTCATTGATGAGCGAGATGTATTCAGAATTGCCTCGTCGAAGGGTGTAGGAAGGTAAGGGGCGGAATGGGAAGGCTGAGGCAAGGGAGGCTGAATCCTGACTGGCAACGGTTGAGGTGACGGCGAGAGGAGGGTGGTTGTTGATGAGTTTGGCAAAGGTTGAGGTTCTAGAGGTTTGATTAGCATCAACAGGGGTGTTGAAGACGGAGTGTGGTGTTATGATAACAGGGGTTTGAGTAGAGGATGAAGAGGAAGCAGGAGACATTGACGGAGTTTCGGTTTGGGTGGAGAGGTGAGTCATAGCAGATTATTGGAGTTTGTTTTCCTTCTTATACTTCATAAGGATCTGCTGCGCTCCATCTAAGTTTCCTTCAGGTTCCCAAGTGTTTTCCGAAGTTGGGTAACCTTTCCACTTGATTAGGTATTGTAACACATTGCGTCGTCTTCGATGATTGATGATTGCCTCTACTTTGTAATGTTCTTCATCATTCTTGAGGTCTGGAGGTGGATTCTCGAAGTGTTCTCCATATAGTTGGTTCTCTCGAACAGGGGTTAGGAGTGAAGCATGGAAAACGTCATGAATTTTCCATTGCTGCGGAAGTTCGAGTTTGAAGTTTACTGGGGAAATCTTCTTGAGAATCTTGAAAGGACCTTCTTGTTTAGGGGCGAGTTTGCGCGATTTGGAAAGTAATGGAAGGTTCCTATTGTCCAACCATACTTTATCTCCTTCGTTGAAGAGGGGAAGGCTATACTTGGCAGATCGTCTAGCCATGATTTCGCGGCTGCGGTTATGGGCAAATATAGCTCTTCTTCTGGCGGATAGGAGTCGTTCCATGCGGTCTTCTGCTGCGGGAGTATCTGTGGGTTCGACCGAAGAAGGTAGCGCTTTCGGTGAAGATCCATAGATCAGCTGGAAGGGGGTTTCTTCTCTTCCTGCATGGGGACGATTATTGTGTACAAACTCGTAAGTTGAGAGGTACTTGCTCCATTTGTTTGGATTATTGGTGGTGAAGATAGCGAGGTAGGTTTCTATCTCTTGATTGAAGCGTTCTGTGGTACCATCAGTTTGGGGATGATAGGCCGTGGAATAGGAGGCTTCAATGTCAAGTAGCTTGTATAGGGCTCTCATGGCTTTGGAGGCAAAGCGAGGGTCTCTGTCAGAGATTACCTTGTCAGGGAGTCCATACTTTGAAAATAGTCGATCTACCAAAAGCTGCGCAATAGCTTTTGAGTCAGACACTTTTCGAGTAGGCGCTAAAATTATTCCCTTCATTAAGCCATGGTCCACTATGGCTAAAATAGAATCGAATCCTCCGGAGGGTGGAAGATCCGTGATGAGATCCATCGAGATCTGTGCAAAGGGTCGAGTAGAAGAAGGTGCCGGAATAGGTAAGAAAGGTGCCTTTTCTGGACGTCTGATGATCTTGTGACGTTGACAAGTAGGACAACCCTTGACATATTCCTGAACGTAATCCTTCATTCCAGGCCAATAGCAATGCTCCTTGAGTTTACGAAGCGTTTCGGCTATTCCAGGATGGCCTGCGGTTTGGTGATCATGAACTTTGTAGAGGAGTTTTCTACGAAGTTCTTTGTCATTAGGAATGAGGATTTTTCCAGAATGGTGAGGAAGGTCTTGATCAGGGGTATCATCGTCTTCAGGATCGATAAGTCCTCGATTTTCACGAATGATATCGACAAGATCTTCGGTGATAATAGCGATGAGGTCTTCTGAAAAGACAACAACATCTCTATTATCTTTGTCAGGGGGGTGATGGTCTGGTCGTCGTGATAAGGCGTCGGCTGGTCCGTTCTTCTGACTGGGGATGTGTTTGATCTTGAGCATTGGTTTGAAGCGTTCCATATAGGAGGCCCATCGAGCTTGACGTCGATTAAGACTTTGAGGCTCCTTGAATCGTGATAGATTCTCGTGATCACTCCAGACAATGAATTCGTGCTTTGCTCCTTCAAGATAATGTCTCCATTCTTGAAGTGCTCGAATTATGGCTAACCATTCTTGTTCAGAACAGTGATAGTTCCGTTCAGTCTGGTTAAATGCTTGAGAATGAAAGGCAACGGGTTGACGAATGCCGTTTTCATTTCTCTGCCATAAGACTGCTCCTGAAGCATAAGCTGATGCGTCGGTTTTGATTTCGAATGGTTTGTCTGGGTCAGGGGCGATGAGGATGGGGCGTTCTTCAAATTTGCTCTTGAGTGAATCAAAGGCGTCTTGATGTTCTTAAGTCCATTCAAACTTGACGTTTGGGGACATCAATTTATTGAGGGGTGCGGCGTGACGAGAGTAATTTCGAATGAACCTTTGATAGAAGTTGCAAAATCCAATGAATTTGCGGACGTCTCAAGTGGTTTTGGGTGTAGGCCAATCCTTGATGCCTTGCAGCTTTGCTACGTCCATCTCAATAGAATTTGGAGTAACAACTGCTCCGAGGTACTCGATGCGTTGTTTCTCGAATTCACACTTCTCTGGCTTGAGATAGAGATCGTGTTCTCGAAGTATCTTGAGTACTTGACGAGTGAGTGTGCGAAGCTGTTGCTGAGTTGGGGCATGGATAAAGATATCGTCCATATATACAAGAACTCCTCCTTTCTTGATGAGATCTGCAAAGATGTAGTCCATCATGCTCTGGAACGTTGCAGGTGAATTGCACATTCCAAAGAACATAACAGTAGGTTCGAAGAGACCACGTGGTGTCTTGAATGCTGCTTTCCAGCGGTCTTCTTTACGAATTCTAATGTTATTATATCCTGCACAGACATCCATCTTTGTAAACCATTTTGAACCTTTTACTTTGTCAAGTAAGGTTGGAATAAAGGGGATGGGATATGCGTTCTTGATGGTATAGGAGTTGAGATATCGATAATCCTGGCATGGTCGGAGTTTTCCGTCTTTCTTGCCTACAAAGAAGAAAGGGGATGCCATGGGCGATTCAGAAGGTTGAATATATCCCTTAGACAGATTTTCGTCTAAGAATTTATCAAGTTCTTCCATCTCTTTTGGCGATAGGGGGTACGGTTTATGGGATTTGGGCTTAAACTCGGCGTTTAGCTCAATCTTGTGATCCCAAGGTTGTGCGGGTGGAAAACGAGATGCTTTCTCTTCAGAGAAGACATTGAGGAAGTTGTGGAATTCTTGAGGTACGACTTTCCGCAGATCGGATTCCTTCTTTTCTCCATACTGCTGTGCTATGGCTTGCGATGCATTTGCTTTGAAATTGATTTCTTCAAAGTCAAGCGGTTCGAGATTCAGAATTTCGGTAGAATCGTCTTGGATTTCCATAGAACAGATGATCGCCTGAAGTCTAGAATTTTCCTTCATAGGATTTCTCCATGAAAGTGTTCTTGTAGACCAATCAACGTCTGGATTGTACTCGGATAACCAGGGCATTCCTAAAATCATGCGCTGTCGTCCAAGGCTGATGATCTTGGGGTGAATAGTCATTTTGCGTCCATCAATCATGAGATTGAGGGTGCATTCTTCAGATGCTATTCCACAACTGTTGCTAGATCCATCGGCGTTGAGAATCTTGATTGGTTTTTCTAGAGGTTTCTTTGGAAGATTCCACATATTCGAAAGTTCTGGATCAATGAAATTTCCGCCTGCTCCTGAGTCAAGGATAGCGAGAATTTCGGTTTCTTGTCCATTAGGGAGGTATACTGTTGAGGGAAGATAAATAATCTTGTTCTTCGTAACGGCTTGAATGGTATTAATTGATTCGGTTCCTAAAGTAAGATTGTTAGAAGATGAAATTGTTCGATACTTATTTCTTTCTGTAGTCTCGAAAGGACTGGTTGTCTTGGGTTTCTTCTTCGTCATCTGATTCTTCTACATTATTGATTCATCGTTTCTTGAAGGACTTCTTCTTCGTCTTATTGAAACAATTCTTCTGCTTTATTTCGGGGCAATTTC
>QFDT01001665.1:0-16421 GCA_003315915.1 Macrolepiota dolichaula
AAATCCAAGTAATATGTGATTTCCGAGAGAATCTCCAATGGGAGGTCATGAATGCCCAGGGGAGTTGCTGATGCAAATACTAGCGCAGGGTAGCTAATGGCTTTGAGTTCATCCGTTACGTCTGCTAATAGACTGATACATACCACATATTGTCATGAGAGTGTATCCCATAGAGCAGTGAGAGAAAAACACGTTTGTTATATTGTGACAGATAGCATTTCGCCCCTCGTTTATCAAACTCAGGCCCATCGTCTCCTCCTGTCATAAATCGCGATTTCTTCGGGTGGGAGTTCATGAATGTCTGGGGGTTGCCGATGTATATACTTGCGCAGTGTCAAAAAATTGTGTCTGCTGTGGTATCCAGAGACCTATCATATATTGTGAGTGGTACATCAGCAAAACATCCAAAAAAATGCCTTACCTTTTAAATATTACATTATTTTGTATAATTACCATTTTTTCCCCAGCATTGTGAAGGAATACCATCATCCCCCATGCTGGGAGTAAGAATACTATCTTGTACCCAGCATGGGGATGGGATTACAATCATCCCCCATGCTGGAAGTAATATTACCATCATGTCCCCAGCATGGGGATGAGATTACAATTGTCCCACATGATGAGATGAGTTTACCATCTTGTTTCCAGCATGGGGATAAGATTACAATCATACCTGTTGTAGGAGGGTTAATATGTTTGAGGTCACTCAAAGACCCAACTGTTGTGGAATATGTCCTAGCAGCAACAGGGTCCTATAGAATAGGACTATGGGAAAGCACCCATAATGGTGCTATGCACAGTGGTGAGGTGATCTAACACTCACTGGATTGTATAGGAAAAAGAGTTTAGAGAGTAGAGAGTATAGCAATTGAGCGGTAGAAGAGACGTATCAAACTATAGAATAAAGGTGGAATACATAGGGTTTATATACCTATTCTAAAGAGTGTATTCATAGAAGTATCTAAGGATCATAATGTGGAAGGATTCTACATATAGCATAGGATCGTCCAGTGGATTGCTCTGGACAGGTGGGTCCATGGAGAATGGAGTGGATACATGAGTACTGTTATATCCCCTTGGGGCTATCATGTACTATAATATCCACCCATTCCTATCAGCACCCCGCTTGTCATGGACCTGTTAACCTTCCGCTACTTCTCTACCTGTGACCGCTCCATTGTTTACTCAGCCACTATGTCATACTTTGTTAGGATTTTGCCAGAGCTCTTGTCCAGCAGTGCACGTTAATCCCGTACTGGATGTTACGAGGCTAGCTAGATCTCCCAACGGATCCAACGCTTCTGGTCCTCTTCACTAGGACCTTGCTGTGGTCGGATAGGACAGCAGATAAGGAATGGCAAGAACAACAAGTCTACCAGACTTGAAGTCACAGCCGAGACGATGTCAAGTACCTTAGACAACGTCGAAAGAGGGAGGGAGAACACCAGGTAGTTCTTGCCTTGTTAGGGCTCGAAGAACTCAACACTAGGAGTGAGAAGAGAACGCTGTCTAGTAGCAACAACGCTAAGATTCGAATTGGGAAACTACCTACTTACAAGCTTGCTATTTATCATGTATTGTACAAGCTATTGAGGGGTGGTATGTTACGACCTTCCTAAGTGATCAACTCAGGTTGCAACAAGTGATGAAGACTTGAGGGCGATGAGAGAGAAGAGAAGGGGAATCAACGAGTTGGTAAAGCGTAAGGAATACAACAGGGTATCTAGGTGTATATATACTACTAGGGTATTCCTACTGGAGAGTCTGTAATGGCGGCTGAGTAAGTATGACATCGTAGCTGAGTAAACAGTGGAGTAATCGCAGAATGAGAAGAAGTGGAAGAGAGACAGGTCCTTGACAAGCGGGGCGATGATAGGAATGGATGGATATTATAGTACACGACAGCCCCAAGGAGATATAACATGGTAGTTCGCCAGAAGACGAGGGGAAGTGGAAGTCCGTATCTAAACATAGGGTGGGGAACAACGGAGGTCCGTAGTTAAACATAGTACAAGAACGGAAAAAGAGAAGAGAAAGGAAAAGCGGGAGTCCGTGGTCCAAAGAGTCCAAGGTCTCTAAGTTTAGCTATTCTCCTACATTGGTGTTGTTTGTCCGTTTACTCCAAATTAAGTTCTTCTTCTTCATGAAACTCCCAGTCTTCCCATTGTGCGTCGACTACCATCATGTCTGTGAGGACGTCGAAGGAATCAAAAATAGTGTTCATAACATACTTACTCAGCCATCGTTATAGACTCTCCAGTAGGAATACCCCAGTAGTATATATACACCTAGATACTCTGCTGTATTCCTTACGCTTTACCAACTCGTTAATTCCCCTTCTCTTCTCCCTCATCGCCCTCAAGTCTTCATCACTTGTTGCAACCTGAGTTGATCACTTAGGAAGGTCGTAACATTTGGTAAAGCGTCTACAACTCACCTTGCAGAAGAAGGCCATTGTGTATGAGCCTTAGTGGACCTGCTTCCAGAGACAGGACCAGAGAACCGACACCAGCGCTACTAGAAGAAACCACCTCAGAGGAGGAGACCACGTCGGAAGAAGAAACCACTGAAGAAGAATTCTCAGACGAAGAATCACAGGGCGATGATAATGCCGACGGACCGCCAGACTCAGAAAGCGATGACACAGACAGCGACACAGATAGTGAAGAAATGTCCAACCAGGAGATAGCACCAGCAGCGCCCGCAGTAGGCCACGGAAAATCGCTCGTACCGGAGCCAGGGTTCTTTGATGGAACCAGAAGTAAATTCGAAGATTGGTGGAGAGCCACCTTGCTATTTTTGAAGTTCAACCGAATCAAAGGGGCTGACGACAGGGCCACAGCAGTGCTCGCATGCCTCAGAGGAGGAACAGCAGGACAATTTGCCTCAATGAAACTCACACAGTTGGGAGGCGCAGACGACACAATTAATTGGGATGAGTTTGCGAAAGAGATGACATCCGCATTTGGAGATCACATGGAACAACCAGAAGCAGAATGGAAGATTGAAACGTTCAAGCAAAGGAACAAGAACACTGCCGACTACCTTGTAGAGTTCAGGGTACTCAAGATCAAAGCCCACACAGACGACGCACACGCACTTTTCCTTCTCAAAAGGAACATACACCCGGACATAATCAAGACCATATTGGAATATCTGGCAGAAGGGATGCCCCACACCTACGACGAATGGGTCAAAGCAATCTTGTCGGTTGGAAAGGGATACAAATCTATGGAGTCTAGAGACAGACACACCACATCAGGCATCACATACGGAGGAATGGGTCAACCCATGGAGATAGGACAACAGGAATCCAGAGGACCCAAATGCTACAACTGCGGCATCAACGGACACATTGCAAAGGAATGCAGGAAGCCGAAGAAGAAAAGAGGAGGATGCTTCAACTGCGGAAAAGAGGGGCACATCGCCAGGAACTGCAGAGCACCAAAGAAATCCCAGAACAGGGGAACAGAGAACAAAGAAGATGAAGGAACCGAGCAGGGTTTTGTCGAAGGGTCCAATTGAGTGTGAAATCAAGACCCCATGTATCTAACTTTTCTTCTAAATCATACGTCATTCCACAAAGAAGAAAGGGAGCACGAGAACTTTTGATCAAACCAACAATCACAACCAAGAAAGAAGTGAAGAAGATCGAAGCAATCATTGACACAGGATGCACTGACACATGCATCAGCAGACAAACAGCGAAGGAACTGCAACTACCAACGACACCATTGGAAAACCCGAGAATGGTGTACAACGCAGATGGGATGACTCAGAAACTGGTCACGGAAAAGGCTATATTTGAAATGGCAATTGGAAACCACACGGAACACATGGAGGCACAGATATCGGATATCCAATCAGCAGAACTATTTTTAGGACATGATTGGATCATGGCGCACAACCCGGAAATAGACTGGAAGGCAGGACGGATCAATTTTACGAGATGCCCGGAAGGATGCAGGATACAACACAGAAACTGGAAGACCCACAACCAAACGACAAAGACAGAAGAAGTAGAGGACGACATTGAAAAGACCGCAGACCCCACAAAAGCCGAGGACCTACCACACTACCTACGATGATTCACGCACCTGTTCAACAAGAAGAATTTTGACAAACTACCAACACCAAGCAAATGGGATCATGAAATCAATCTGATGGAAACAGCACCCAAAGACATGAACGCCAAGGTATACCCCATGACAGTCAAGGAAAAGGAAGAGCTTCGTGAATTTGTAAAGGAAAACCTCGCTTCAGGACGCATCAGACCATCTAAATCCCCATACGCCGCACCGTGCTTCTTCATACCCAAGAAGGACGGCAGCAAGAGGTTGTGCCAGGACTACAGGAAGTTGAACCAACATACGATCAAGGACAAGACACCGCTACCTCTGATAGAAGAAGTCATTGACAAGCTAAAAGACGCAAAGTACTTCAACAAGCTGGACATTATTTGGGGATACAACAATGTCAGGATAAAAGAAGGGCATGAATGGAAAGCGGCATTTGTCACGAACGAAGGACTATTCGAACTGATGGTCATGTTCTTTGGAATGTGCAACTCCCCAGGGACGTTTCAGCGGATGATGAACTGCGTATTCAGGCAGCTACTACAAGAGGGCATCCTAATCAACTACATGGACGACTTCGTGATACCTGGAAAGACGAAGGAAGAGCTGGCAGAAAGGACATGCAGGTTCCTGGAAATAGTGGAGAAACACAACCTATACTTCAAAAGGACGAAGTGCATGTTCGACGCAACAGAAATACCGATCCTGGGCGCCATCGTGGGAGATGGCAAAGTAAAGATGGAGGGGGAGAAAATAGAAGCAGTACGAAACTGGCCCACCCCAACAACCGTCAAAGGAGTGGAATCGTTCCTAGGATTCGCAAACTTTTACCAAAGATTCATCAAAGGATTCAGCGTGATTGCAGCGCCACTACACAAGGTCAAGGGCAATGCAGGATGGATGTGGGAGAAAGAGCAACAACAGGCATTCGAGGAACTCAAGAAAAGGATAATGGAAGAACCAGTATTGGCTCTACCACAGGACAAAGGACAATTCAGGATGGAAGTGGACACATCAGGATACACAGTAGGAGGAGTACTCTCCCAACTCCAGCATAACAAGTGGCATCCAATAGCATTCATGTCAAGGACCATGAATCTGGCAGAAAAGAATTATGAAATCTACGACAAGGAATTGCTCGCCATTATGGAAGGCCTCAAAAGATGGAGGCAGTACCTATTAGAAGCCAAAGAACCATTCGAAATCTGGACAGACCACGAGAACCTGAAGTACTACAAAGAACCCCAGAAACTCAACGGACGACAAGCCCGATGGTACCTCAGATTACAAGACTACGACTTCATGCTCAGACATATCCCGGGGAAGACTAACACCAAGGTGGACATCCTATCCAGGAGAATACAAGGAGACAAAGAACCCGAGCCAAAAGTCACTGTACTAAAACAATCCCTATTCGCCAGAAGAACCAGAAGCGAACACCTGTCACCGCCCATACGAATATTCCGAGCCAAGAACTACCGGATTACCCCAAAAGAAGAATGGGATATGGAAATAAGAAACGGGTGACTCAATGGACAGGTATACAAATGGGTAAAGGAAGAACCACAGCGCACGATTACAACGGACGGGATAACATACTGAGATGATTGCATATGCATACCCACTGATGCAAAACTTCGAGAAAAGATCCTCGCAGAACACCACAACCCACCCAACATTGGACACCCAGGACAAAAAAGGATGCTGGACCTTCTCAAGAGGTCGTATTACTGGACCACAATGAAAAGGGACGTACAGAAATTTGTGGAAGGATGTGATAGCTGCCAAAGGAACAAGGTATTACGCCACAAGAAAACAACCCCGCTACACCCCATACCCCCGGCAGAAGGACCATGGACCGAGATCACAGTCAACATGATTGGACCATTACCCACATCCAAAGGAGCAGATGCAATCTTGGTAGTAGTTGACAGGTTCTCCAAGATGATCTGACTTATCGCAACCACAACCGCCCTAAGCTCAAAGGAACTAGCAGAACTATACAGGGATCACATCTGGAAACTACACGGTGTCCCAAATGTAATTATCAGCAATAGAGGACCTCAGTTCGCAGCAAAGTTCATGGAGAACTTGTGCAAGGCTCTAGGGATTGACAGAAGACTATGTTAACAGCAGAACGTTGCATAGTGGTGTACTATAAGGTAGAACACATGCACTTACAGAGTGAACTGTTGATGAAAGCTTGAGGGCTTGAGAGTTTAGAGCGAGTTGTGAACGTGCGATGTAGAAAATAGAGAGAAAGTTATATTATTGCATAATGGACGAAGTCCTTATATACCATATGGATAGTCTGATGACTAAGCATCTACCCTAAGTAAACTATTGCATCGCTCAACATGCAGACAAGGTGCGAGAGCAATGTGTTCCTACTCTATTGTATATATTAATAGAAAGAAGCATAATTGATGTCCATGCGGTTATCGCACAGCATTGGTTTGACAAGGATTTATCGTCAGCATGTGACAAGATCACAAGTCATGTGATGAAGAGCATGTCACGCATTACCGTGTCAACAGACTATCCATGGCATATCATCCCCAGACAGACGGACAGACAGAATGCATCAACCAAGAAGTGGAAGCATTCCTACGACACTACATGAACTACCGACAGAACGACTGGGCCGACTGGCTAGCGACAGCAGAATTCCAATACAACGACAAACAGCACAGCGCCACAGGACACTCTCCATTCTACATCAATTATGGAAGACACTCCTGGAAAGGAAACCTGACTGCAGGTTCCGAAACACCCGCAGTAGACAAATTCATCCGAAACCTGAGCGCAATCAGAAAGGAAGTATTGGAGCATCTAACGACGAAAGGAGAAGAAACAAAACAAAACCATGATGGGAGACGAGGGAAGAAACGCGAACTATCAATAGGACAATGGGTATGGCTCGAAGGAACAAACACCAGGACCAACAGACCCATGGAGAAGCTGAGCAACCGACGATACGGACCATTCCAAATCACCGAGTGAATAGGAGTATCGGCATACCGTCTGAAGCTGCCAGAAGATTGGATCATACATAACGTATTTAATGAATTGCTACTAACGCCACACCGAACACCGAACTACATGGGACAAGAAACACCAACACCACCGCCACCGGTACTAGTTGAAGAAGAAGAAGAGTATGAAGTAGAAGAAATCCGAGGAGAACGCAAAAGGGGCAGAGGAACACAATACCTGGTGCACTGGAAGGGATATGGAGACAAACATGACTCATGGGTAGCTGCAGCCTTGTTAGGAAATGCACAGGAAACACTAGAAGCCTACAAGAAGTCCCTTGTGGAGCAAGGAAGACCTATAAAGGGGGGGCAGAAATTGCCAAAACCAATCATCAACCGCACTCTTCAAACCATGTCCTCTACTGAAAACTGCCAATCCGTCGCTTCGCTCCTCAACACAGAGGAACCCCAAGCCCACAACTCCATCACGTGAGACGTCACCATGGACGAAGTCACGTCGTCCATCACCCAGATGATCACTGAACACAGGAAAGGAGTGTCCATCAACGAAATGCTAGGATGTGTCAATGACATCTCCAATATACAGAAGGCAGTAACGGCAGCCAAATTGGCAATGAAAGACGCACAACTGGTCTTAACCGCAATCTCACCACGAATCCAAGCAGCCACCCAAGGACAGAGGAGACACAACCAAGCCATCGACCATGTAGAAGACATACAGGTCAACCTAGAGGACTTCATCGACGCCAACATTGGAGGGAAACTACTATCCCTATGTTCCATACTATCCGAGATACTTGTTCTCATACACTACGATGGAAACAACAAGGAAGAAGGAGCCGTCAAGCTAGCGCAACTCCTAATGGGCACAGACTCGTACCCACTGGAAACCAGGAAGGCCAGGAGGACAGGCAAAACAAACAGAGAAGAGAAAGAGGTGAAAGAGGGTGAAGAGGAAATCCGACGCATCCCAGCTATTGCCCTGGAAGTTGAGAACATGCTCTCCTTCCTGACGGCACCGGAACGAGTAGGCCCGAAAGAAGTTAGGGAATGGGAGTTCTCCAGCACATTCACTATGCTCTTCGACAACGGAGAACTTGACAAACAATACGTCGACCACATCCTTGCCACCCTACTCATCGACAAGCCCAACACTTGGGGCACCATGAAAGGTATCAAGATCGCCATGTTTGCAGGAGGACCGGACCACGCCAAATTATTCATCGCACACAGCACCATTGACGACAAGTTCTATGCTGGACCAACCAAGAAGGACCTTGCATGATTCATTGTTGGTTAGCTGTGTGGTCACAGAGCATAAAAAGGGGGTAATGTTATATCCCCTTGGGGCTATCGTGTACTATAATATCCACTCATTCCTATCAGCACCCCACTTGTCATGGACCTGTTAACCTTCCGCTACTTCTCTACCTGCGACTGCTCCATTGTTTACTCAGCCACTATGTCATACTTACTCAGCCGCCGTTATAGACTCTCCAGTAGGAATACCCCAGTAGTATATATACACCTAGATACTCTGCTGTATTCCTTATGCTTTACCAACTCGTTAATTCCCCTTCTCTTCTCCCTCATCGCCCTCAAGTCTTCATCACTTGTTGCAACCTGAGTTGATCACTTAGGAAGGTCGTAACATTTCATCACTTGTTGCAACCTGAGTTGATCACTTAGGAAGGTCGTAACAAGTACTCCACCATGGATTAAATGTGGGTCTCAGATGATCTATCTCTAGATTCATCTGGTAGAACCTTATCTAGTGCAGATATAGACTACACAGATATAGCTCATATGTGACAAGTGGAGATATCAACTCAACACCAACAGCCACTTCATAAATGCATAGAAAAAATAGCAGATATATTATACTCAGTCATAAGCCCTATATCCAATGACCTCTGAACTAACAAGATCTATGTCTACCCACTGCCCATCTTCACCATCTTCAGGACCCAAATCCTGTTCCTCATTGCTGGTATCCTCACTATCTGACCCCATCATATCACTCCCCTCATCTTCATCCAAGTCATCTTTTACACCCAATTCCTGATCATCTGCATAGTCATCAACCAATTTAAATGCTCCAACCTCTGGGGGGAGTGTTGAGTGGTGGCCAATTCCTCCACCAAGAAAGTGCATGAATGTATCACAATCCAAAAACCTGTCAATATAACCATTAACATATGACATTCCAATCATTTAAAAAATATGTACATATTCACATAGTAAAACCTCCAGTCTGTTGATTCTCCAGTGGGCTCTTGTACAAGGGTTTTATCTAGAAGATCTTCACTTCCATGTATATATGCAGGGATCATATGAACTGCTCAGAGGACTTGGTCAGGATCTAAGAAACCAAATTTATTTGAAGAGGAGTTGTGCTCAAATGATACACAAGGTAGGGATTGAGCGGCAAAACCAGCTGCATATTCTTGGTCATAGGTGAACCACCATACCCATTAAAAATTCATTAGCAGATAGTTGCCTTCTCCAAAAAACCTGCCAGGCATTGGATCAAAAATATCAGTATGAAAAATGCCCCAGACATAAGCATAAGGGTATGAGTGAGAATCAGTGTCACCTGGGTCCTCAATATCTTGTAAAATTATAATATCAGGGTAGGTACAAAAATTGATAGAGTCTTGAGATCATTGGGCATCATATGTTATATAATTGATGCATAGATATTTGTGAAGATATAATTGGTTATGTGAGAATAGAATTGTGTTGCATTGAGTGTTGCTGTACTTTTGTAGGCCTGTTTGGTTCTCGAGTTGATTCAGGATGTGGTCCTGAAGTTTTGGAAGAAAATCCTAAATCAGAATTAGTCAAGTGCCAATATAAGTCATAATAAAATATACCTGTAATGCTACATCATTGGAATTCCTTCCAAGCCATTCTGTAATGTTGACGTAGAACTTTCTGGACTGGGAAACATGATAATGGGAGTCCGGGGAGGTAGGTGGAAGCAATTCTGAATCCTCAAAAGGTATACCAAGTAAGACCCCCATTCCTTGGCTTTTATTGTGTTCTTTGACCTTGCAAATCAAATGCTCACACTGTTAGGATTTCGCCAGAGCTCTTGTCCAGCAGTGCACGTTAATCCCGTACTGGATGTTACGAGGCTAGCTAGATCTCCCAACGGATCCAACACTTCTGGTCCTCTTCGTAGGACCCTGCTGTGGTCGGATAGGACAGCAGAAATGGCAAGAGCGACAAGTCTTCCTGACTTGAAGTCACAGCCGAGACGATGTCAAGTTCCTTAGACAACGTCTAGAGATGGAGGGAGAACACCTGGTAGTTCTTGCCTTGTTAGGGCTCGAAGAACTCAACACTAGGAGTGAGAAGAGAACGCTGTCTAGTAGCAACAACGCTAAGATTCGAATTGGGAATTCTCCTACTTACAAGCTTGCTATTTATCGTGTATTGTACAAGCTATAGAAGAGGTGGCAGTTCGTCAAAAGGAGAACGGGAAACGGAAGTCCGTATCTAAACATAGGGTAGGGAATAGCGGAAGTCCGTAACTAAACATAGTTCAAAAGCAGAAGAAATGGAAAGAAGGGAAAGGCGGGAGTCCGTGCTCCAAAGAGTCCAAGATCTCTAAGTTTAGCTGTTCTCCTATACCGGAGTTATTCGTCCGTTTATTCTAAGTTAAGCTCTTCTTCTTCATGAAGCTCCCAGTCTTCCCATTGTGCGTTGACTACCATCATGTCTGTGAGGACGTCGAAAGAATTAAAAATAGTGTTCATAACACACACTGCTGATGTTTTGCAATCTGCAGGGGAAAGGAGGATTGTTTGTGTGTGTGGATATAGTGGCATTTGACTTAACAGTGCTCAAGTTCACCCTGTTCTTAGCTCAAAAATTTTTAATGTATATTATAATGAGTAGCTCACAACTTGAGTGGAAAATCCATCTGATATGGGCCATACCACTGTATTGTACTTAAATAGTCACCAAGTGAATGAAGCTTGTATGTGAAGAGATTAAGTTTTTGGACAAGAAGCCTTCCAGCTGGGGCCTTTCCTTTACCACCAGCATCCCTTGCCTCTTGACAACCTTGCGCCTCCCTCTCCTGTGCAAGCTCACGCATATCATATTCTGATGTTACTCTTGTGAATTTTTGGAGGTAGTATCCCAGAGCTCTGACTGTATTTTGTAGAATATTGATGGTCAATGTTATTTGGAGGCGTAGTTTGGCCAATGCATGCCAACAGCAGAGGAAAAAAAGAAGATCCTGGATCAATTAATTGTGGGCCCCAGCAATGAGACCCTCAAAGACAGGCATTGAACACTGAACACAGTTCAGTATACCATGGTACAATAAAATATATAAATAAAACACACCTGCAATATATCTTCAAAGTCTCATGTGGCCAGTTGCTTTATTGTGGAAGCATTAGAACAAAAGCAATGGATGGTATTATGACAAAATCTTGAAGTAGCCCAATATCTAACAGGATATTAGAAGAATAGAAATCAATTTGGAGAAAACAATACCTTTTATCTAGCTCATCTGTCTGACCCCAACCACTGGCAACAAGCAATTGCAGGAGGTGCATGAAGACAGCCTTCCAAACTTTCAATTCAAACTCATGAAGTAGATTGGGAACAAATATTTGATGGAACTCAAAATCCAAACCCAATAATTGCTCTGAAAATGTGTTCTAAAGAATATATTAGACACAACTATAAAGAAAGCTTAACAATCATACCCTTGTAGGAACAGGGGATGTTGACTTGAGTAAGCTCTCCACATGTACCCCATTAATAGGCCGCCCATGTGTAAAAATCTCCTTGCAGGCTTTCTCAATCAATTTCCGTCTGTTGGAAGTATCCATCTGTAGATTATTGCATAAGATATTATCACCATCCATGCCTATCTGATTGATATCCAACTTGGAAATATAGCAGCAAGGGCACGGATGCTGCCTGAGGTACTGTATTGTTGATAACAACACTCTGCAAAAGATAAAAAATCATATATGTCACAGCACAGGATAAACACATACTTTTCAGGATAATCTGCCAAGTATGTGAAGATGCGAGGGTAGAGACACCTCTAAACATTGTTTGTGCATCTCATGATCATCCTGTGTTGATAAGCATGAACAAAATCATTGTCAAGGATTAGATTCCATATAGAGTGCATGAGATCACATTTGAGATGTATAAGGACAGCTGGGGAAGATGGGTAACTGAACATATTGATATAGTATTTCTTGAGTGAATGGGGAATCTGGTAAAACATAAGATTTCAGATATTGTATTTTATAAAAAATACAAGATATATTTACCAATGGGATATATGCAACATGGTGCACTGCATGATGGGATGGTTTGGCGCATGAATACTTTGACTGGTTGCCAAAGTAATAATAGATGGGCCAAAGGAAGGTGTCACCAAAACTTGCAAGATGTGTTAAGTCAGACCAGAGCATCATAGCAGCCACAGATCAATCAAGATTGCAATTGGGCTTGGGGGCTAACTTTAAAAGTTTCTCATGCTCCTCAAGGAAAGCATCTGAATTGTAAAGCTCCATATACACGCACTCCAGCTTTAAATTTGGAGACATCCTACAAAATAAACAGAAGGGAACATAATGAAATTTGCAAGTGGATTGGTCCACAAAGGTGGCAAGTATGATATTGGTGAGTTTGTGATAGTAAATTCCCTCTACCATGATAGCTGGAGTGTTTGGTTCAGGGCCTTTGAAAGATAGGCGCTCAGCTGGAAGCTTAACCATCACAAATCCATTGATCCAACCAGCTTTGCTGAGAAAAGTTGGAGTAGTTGGATCAATCTGTTTGAAGGGATGCTGAGCTTCTCTGGCAGCACTGAAGCCATCAAGATGCTCCAGCTTAAAATCTCCAGAACACAAGACATTCTTCACAACTTGATTGACAGCACTCAGTGTGAGTGCTCCTTGATTGTTGTAATACCATGACATGAGGTTGAATGTTGTTGTGTTACGGAAAGGTTTGTATAAACTGAATCCTATGTTATTGATGGGTCTGGAGGTAATACTTGAAATGGCTATTGTTGGAGAATTGCACAAATTGTCTATGCTTTGTTTGCTTTTGGGGTTGGTGAACAGATAACTAGTATATGATTGATACAAGCCAAACTTGTTTGGCAAGATATCATGAGTGGTAATGATAGGGGAATGAAAAGGTCCAGCTTGAGCTGTTGTGGTTTTTTTGAGCTCAGTGGGTAGAAGAGGTGGTGGCATATGAGGGAGAGGAGTTGGTAGGGAAGGAACCATGTCCTTGAACCACTGCAGCTGCTTTTGCTGGTGGCCTGAGCAAGTTGAGTACACAGAACAATCTGGAGAAGCTGCTTGACTTGCAAGTGGCAGACATTCTGGTTCCTGTTCTGGTGCTGGCTCCAGAAGAACTTCCTATGTTTCAAGTATTGTCAGTGTTAAGCCTGTGAAGATAATGTACACACACCTCTGGTGTAGCAAGGTTCCTGCCCTCAGATACATCCCTCTGGCATCCACAGGCAATCTTCCTGACCACAAGTTTTTCTCCAGGGCTAAGAGTTTTACACTTTGCTTGAATATTTGCTGAGAGTGAAGTACACTGTTGCTGAATCCAAGGGCAAGCTCCTTCATGTTTATTGATGCCTTGTTGTGAGGCTAACAAGAAATTGCAACATTCTGGGCCTGTAGCTGAACATTTGAAACATTTTGAGGTTGGTTTCATGTCCATGGAAGTAAATTGATAAGGTGAAAAGAGTGGGCAATGACTGCCAAAAGTCATGAATGACAAAGGAATGTCTATCTTTGGAACATACAATATATGATTACTATGTACTTTATGCAAATGGAGACCATAAACTAAGGACTACTTGGTGACTCATTGATTTGGTGCTGCTCAACATGTTGGATTGGTAGTAACAACACCTATGGAACAGTAAGGAAACCTCATTGGCATAATCAACATAAATAAGAGAGAACTTACATGACAAATAAAACATATCCTGTGATTGGTTCTACTTTTGTCCTGCACAATAGAAGCATATGGATAGGTGAAGCTCAGGGAATGCCCTGTAGCTTGCAAAGGAGGGTATGTTTTGGAAAATCCCAATGACACCAGTCTGGATGCAGAGAAGAGGAAATATGAGAGCAAGGGGAGGGGAGACCGAGGTAGTGATCATGGAGGGGAAGAGGTGGAGGTGGAGATCTCACGCTTGGAACCTGTGATAGGACTTCCACGCTAGGTGCTGGTGATGGGACTCCCATGCTAGGTACCTCTTGATCTCAACCTCCATCATCTCCTGGATGTGCATCCAAGGTAGGTTATCTGACAAAGATAAGCCCTTAGACAATCTAACAAGATTTGTAAGATTGCTAGACACGTCAAGAAATGTTTCTACTGGGTTTTCCCAGAGAAATACCCTCTCAAGCTACAGGGTGATCCCTGAGCTTCACCTATCCTCTATTCTTTAATATCAACTATAATATCACATAATGGAAGGCCATTGCTGGGTTATCAACAGTGCTATGTACTACTCTCCAAACTGTCAAACATTCCCAGAGTTACTGCCTCAGGAGCAGGAGCCTGTGATATTCACACCTTGTGTCTTCAGGTCTGAAGACTTTGGGAAGCCGCGTTGGTGGACCAATGAAATGGAATGGCTGGGCTTTGTTCCATGCAAGCCTGTTCCTTATAGCAGAGTCTGGTTTGAGTCTCTTGCCAACCTTCCTTGACAACCAGAGTACCTGCAGGACAAGAGATACACTCTTCCTGGATTCCTTGCTGCTCAATGGTTGGTGTCTGACAGAATGATTTGGGATGTGGCTGTCACAGATTTGGCAGAATACATTGTTTACGTTATATCTTGCCGAATACTGGGCCGTTTACCTTGTGCTTAGTACCGTTGGAAAGCCCTTGTCCGTCGCATTCTGACAATACCCGGGACGTCGCGGGGCGTGCATTCGTTCAGGAGCTATGTGCCGATCATTATTATCTATATCATGTGTTGATTATCTGTGCCATCTGTAGTTTATCACTCCTCATTGTTCTAGAGGGTTCTGGAATGATTAGTAAGATAAGATCTTTATCTATGTTGTCATATGGTGTCATTGTGAACAATCAGTAAGCTGCTTGTACACTGAGCTTAGGTAAGCATCAGGATTTGTGATAGTGGCTGACATTCTCAGAACAAAGAACAAATTGGTTTATAAACACCCATTCTATCCTTGTTGCTGGAGGTATGTGGAGACCCACCTGACACCAGAGCTTGCAATGAGCTACATCAAAGCAGGACATGATTGGTTTGCTATTTGGATTGGTCTGTTGTTCTGGATGATGAGAAAGACTCCAGAAGGGAATGAGTTTATTGAAGGGCTATCACCTCCAACATGGTTCATACAGGTCATTAACTACAAGAGGAACCAGATACAAGCTGCTATTGATAGTATATGGACAGCGCCTTTGCTTCAGAGGATCTGGCACATCAAGCATGTTGGCCTGTGGCTTTACTCTCCCAACAATTAACAACTCCAGCCTCTGGCACAGTGGTTTATTGAACAGGGTGTCCTGGTGTAGTACTGTTGGAGTCACAGGGAGATTGCAGGTAGCCGACACAGGAGTTTTGGATTTATTTGTCCCTCTAATACCAAATACCAAGCAGCTAAGACATGGATTTGTCCATTGCCCAGTTTTTTGAGCTTAGAAATACTGTACCAACGTATGATAGCACTTTTGATACAAGTTTTCCAGATGTTACTGGATGTTTGTTTGAAACTGGTTGTTATGGTCTTGACAACAAACCCCTTACACTGGCTCTACAAGTGATGTCTTGAATTACTCAATATTCCAGACTATGAAGAAGTACCAGGCCAATCCACCTCTCCACATGAAACACCCCTGCCCCCTTGGTACAAGTTCCAGTACCTCAACCACCACCTTTGCCAAGTATGGGATAATTCACCATTCATCCATATCTATTGGCACAGACTCTACAAGACCACTATTGCTTGGCCTGCACTCACTGGATCCGACAACTACGGATGGAGACAGATTGTCAGAAATACTTCCTTCACCCACCTGTACCTGATGGGCCAACCCTACAACCTCCACTGGACCAACTCCCCTGTCGATCTTTGTACCAGCCACTTTTCCACATTGACATTGCCTTTGGATCAAGAGAACTCTGATAGTATGGACTCTGTAGACCCGTTGTCTTCCATTTCACAACAGGCTTCCATTCCTGGAATGCCATCTCATTCCAACATCCCTTCCAATCCCATTAGCAATGTTTTATCTTAGTGAGCAATGGATGAAATAGTAAAGTAAGATGGACTATTCTGTAGTTTTTTTTTTT
>QFDT01001665.1:16430-43765 GCA_003315915.1 Macrolepiota dolichaula
TTTTTTTTTTTTTTTTATATTCAAGTTTATTGCCATAACTATGTACAACAAATAGGTGCGCGATAGCAGTCCCAAGGGTGGCTGGAGCCTAAAAGTCTGAGAATATACCTACACTAATGTGCAAGCTAAGAGTAAGGAAAACACACCTCAACATGGCATGTGGAATGAGAATGAGCCCAGCCTAAAAACAAACAATATAACAACAGAAAATAAACATGCAGATGGGGTTCCTTCCAAACGCAAAAAGAAAAAATCACCATCAAAAGAGTGAAAAGTTACCCTGCGTAACTCAGGGCATCATCATCATTGAAACTCCATTCAGCAAGTCATCATCTTCTACCTCCTCAGGGATAGGGGCAGGAGGGTTAGAGACAGGATATGTGTGGCAAGGCACGCAGGGCACAGAGGTGGATTGTTCAGGGTTGCCAGACCAAGATTAAGCTGGGGCAGAGGACTTCTTGCTTGCTGTGTCACGCACATACCAACCATGGATCCAATTGTGGTCATAGCAATGGCACCAGAAAAGGCACCGTTTGTTGTCTGCAGCATGTTTAGCACCACAGTTGAGGCAGGAGGAGACATGGAGATAGGCCACACCAGCAGGAGTAGGGGGAATAGGGGGGCAAGCAGCAGGGTTACCCTTGCAACAGCCAGCCATAGAGCGGTGAGAGTCCTTCTTGTGTGGACCCTGGCACATAGGGCAAGTTGGTGTTGGATAGCAACAAGTAGAGGAGGGATGGCCCCATTTCCAGCATTGCTGACACTGGGGGGTACCAGTGTGGGCTTTGGCACCACGAATATGGCAGTCAGCTCTGTTGAGAAGGAGTCAACGGTTAATGTAGGAGGAGGCATGGGTGCCTTGCTGCATGTCAATCAAATTGATCCAGAGGGTGCCGGTATTGGATTTGGGACTGTTATGTACAAATCACATGTGTGAAATGTGGAAAAGGTTAAGAATAGATGAGCAGAGCTCAGCTTGCAACTCATCAATGGAAGGGGGAACACTATGGCCAGCCTTGTGGAAAGGAACATTGATAACCTTGATGAAGGACTTCAATGCCAGGAGGGAGAGGGAGGCAGTGGGAAGCTTGATGCTCAAAGCCAATGTGACTGTGTCAAGGCCAGCGTTGGTCAGGACAGCAGAGGTGGCGCAGGTGACACCAAACAAAGAGAAACATGCCAAGTCCACCTTCAAGGTGGACTTGGTGCATATGAAAGCAGCATTGCATGTGCATACAAGCTGGGAAAACAAGAGGGAAGCCAGGGATAGGGCCCAGCTATTGGTCACAATATAAAATTGGCAGCAAGTGGGGTGGCAAGTAGCATAATAAGGGCGCTTCGCAGGGTGTCTGCCTGAGACAGGCTCCTGGGCTGGAGCGGGGTTGGCACAAGGAGGGGGTGGTGCAGACATGTTGGGAGGATGAGGTAGGCCAGTAGAGTGGGCTACAGTGTTTGTGTAGGATTTCCTGGCATGAGATGTGCTAGTGATGGGTTCCTTGACACATACCTTGGGGCATGGAAGGGGCGTGGTTTGAACTGATGCCTCGCTAAGAGAGCAAGGTGGGGGAAGCATAGCCACATCCTCTGCATGAGGCAGAGGTGCAGCAGGTGAGGAGGGAGGGGACAGGGTAGTGTCAGGGTAATGAGTAAGGAGGTCAGTCTATGGTTTGACTGCCTCTTGGAATTTCTTGAGTTTGGTGGCGGAAGCCCCTAGGAGCAGTGCCTTGAGAACATCAAAATGGTTGCTGGACTCATGCATAAAGTAAGCAAAGTTGTTGTTATGGCCAAAACAATTTCAATCATGAATCCATTGCAGGAGCTAGGAATATCACTAGCTAGGATGCTAGTAACATCAGGGAACTCTCACTAGGAGTGATATAGTACCTAGCTATGAACCTCATTAGAGAGACTGGTCCTTAGTACCCTTTACCAGAAAAGTGTATGGTATCAAGGAGGAATACTATTAGCTTTGGACAAACATACCCTTAGCTACAGGTTTATCTAGCAAGTGGAGCCTCGCTAGCACATTCAAGTGTCTTGCTATGACTATCTATAGTGCCCTGGATCAGTAGATCAACAGATCACTAAGGCAAATGGGCCCTGAGGTCTAGTGACATGACCCTATTCACCCAAAATGGTTAGTGACGTCAGTCCATTTAGGATAAAACAACTCCTTAAGACCAGCTTCACAATATAGTATTCTAGCTACAGCTCAAGCCTAGTGACTAGTCAGCGCACAGCTGCGCTAGTTAACCCCTCCAGAATCAAACCAAGACATGCGTTGGCAGGGCTGGCTAGTGAGGAGATATCTTGCAAGCCTTCAGGCTCACATGGCACTGCAAGGCCACTCCAAGTGCCAATAGCAAAGAGCCAGCTAGCTACCAATCGCTCAATAACTGCTGAGCACATGTTAAAATAAAGATAATACTTAGGTACTGTTATGGACCCAGGGACTCACATCCTAGTTCCTGAGGGCCAGAACCTTCTCAGAGTCATCTCTGGGCACACCTCCGATTACAGGCTCACGCCTCTCCCCCCTGTCTACGATTGCGATGAGCTTAACGCAGTTCTACAACGAGCTATGCATGTGGCTCCCTACCGCCACATAATCGGAGACGGCGAAGTCCTTAGCACATATCCAATGTGCTGGATGGCAGCCATTGAGAATGGATGGCGCCCCTATCCAGTCACAGATAATTGTACAACCTGGCGACATCCTTACATGTTCTATGACGAGCAGGAACTTCCTGGAGTTCTTGCTGTGCTCATTGAGTCAGGAGAATACGGGCATCACTATCCGTCGCAGCCTTGGCTGTTCGATGATGTGTCTGATGCTTCTTCTGACTCTTCAGAAGATGTACCACTTCATGCTATCACCTATTATCAGGAGATGTCCTCGGAGATCGTCCCATACGATCTCTCGTCCTCATCCTCGTCCTCCTCGGCTTCCACGTGTTAGGATTTCGCCAGAGCTCTTGTCCAGCAGTGCACGTTAATCCCGTACTGGACGTTATGAGGCTAGCTAGATCTCCCAACGGATCCAACGCTTCTGATCCTCTTCACTAGGACCTTGCTGTGGTCGGATAAGACAGCAGAAGTGGCAAGAACGACAAGTCTACCAGACTTGAAGTCACAGCTGAGACAATGTCAAGTACCTTAGACAATCGTCGAGAGAAGGAGGGAGAACACCAGGTAGTTCTTGCCTTGTTAGGGCTCGAAGAACTCAACACTAGGAGCGAGGGTAAAACGCTGTCTAGTAGCAACAACGCTAAGATTCGAATTGAGAAACTACCTACTTACAAGCTTGCTATTTATCGTGTATTGTACAAGCTATTGAAAAGGTGGTAGTTCGTCAAAGAGGAGAAGAGGAAGCGGAAGTCCGTATCTAAACATAGGATGGGGAATAGCGGAGGTCCGTAACTAAACATAGTACAGAAACGGAAGGATGGAAAGAAGAGGAAAGCGGGAGTCCGTGCTCCAAAGAGTCCAACGTCTCTAAATTTAGCTGTTCTCCTTACCGGTATTGTTCGTCTGTTTACTCCAAGTTAAGTTCTTCTTCGTCGTGGAACTCCCAGTCTTCCCATTGTGCGTCGACTACCATCATGTCTGTGAGGACGTCGAAGGAGTCAAAAATAATATTCATAACACCACGTCCTCGTCCGCAGCGCCTACGCCTCAGGAGTCCTCCACGGGCTTCCCCACCTCGTCCGAACGTTCTACTTGTTGAGTTAATATCTCCACTCGTCACATTATGAGCTATATCTGTGTAGTCTATATCTGCACTAGATAAGGTTCTACCAGATGAATCTAGAGATAGATCATCTGAGACCCACACTTGATCCATGGTGGAGTACTCATGTATCCGCTCCATTCTCCATGGACCCACCTGTCCAGAGCAATCCACTGGACAATCCTATGCTATATGTAGACCTCCTCCACTATATGATCCTTAGATACTTCTATGAATACACTCTTTACAATAGGTATATAAACCCTATGTATTCTCTATGTATTCCACAGTTCAATACACATCTTCTACCACTCAATTGCTATACTCTCTACTCTCTAAACTCTATCTCCTATACAATCCAGTGAGTGTTAGATCACCTCACCACTGTGCATAGCACCATTATGGTGCTTCCCCATAGTCCTATTCTATAGGACCCTGTTGCTGCTAGGACATATTTCCACAACACAACTCACTAGATCCAATCTATAGGAATTCTTACTAACTCAATTCACTTTCTTAGTCTGAGGTCTCTATTGACTGAAGCTAATCCTTATTCACACTAGACTAGTCACTTAATAAATCACTTATACATATGATCTATCACTAGACAAGCTGGCAAGATTGCTTGCCCAACACACTTGCTAGCAAGGGGTATTTATACATTGCGAGGTTAACTAGATTACAAATAAAGGAATAGTAAAATATTGGATTATTGGACTGTTGGGACTCCACTAGCTACCCTATAACCTGGGTTGAGGGTTTGCTAGACCAATTGGAAGCTTATCTAGTTATCCCTGATGTGTGTCCATATGGACAGTGCTCTCGTGAGCTATGGTATCTAGCTACATCTGTTGATAGCTAGGGTTGGTAGCATATGACATCAGGCTGTCATGTATACCTAATTATTATCTTTATTCCAACGTGTGGCTGACAGCTATCAAGCGATTGCTAACTAGCTGGCTCCTTGCTATTGGCACTCAGAGTGGCTTTACAGTGCCTTGTGAGCTATCAGACTCGCAAGATATTTCCTCACTAGCCGGTTCTTCTGATGTGTGTCTTGGTTTGATTCTGGGGGGTTAACTAGCGCAGCTGTGTGCTGACTAATTACTAGGCTTGAGCTGTAGCTAGGGTGCTATATTGCGAACCAGTCTTAAAGAGTTGCTTTATTCTAAATGGACTGACATTGCTAACCATTTTGAGTGAATAGGGTCGCATTGCTAGAACTCAGGGCCCATTTGCCTTAGTAATCCGTTGATCTACTGATCCGGGGCGCTATAAATAGTTGTAGCAAGACACTTGAATGTGCTAGCAAGGCTCTGCTTGCTAGATAGACCTGTAGCTAAGGGTATGTTTGTCCAAAGCTAATAGTATTCCTCCTCAATACCATACACTTTTCTGGTAAAGGGTACTAATGACCAGTCTCTCTAGTGAGGTTCATAGCTGGGTACTATATCACTTCTAGCAAAGGTTCCTTGATGTTACTAATGTCCTAACTAGTGATATTCCTAGTTCCTGTAATGGATTCATGATCAAAATTGTTTTGGCTGTAACAACAGACACCCATCAGGGATAATTAGATAGGCTTCTGATTGGGCTAGCAAACCCTCAACCTGGGTTATAGGGTAGCTAGCGGAGCCCCGACAGTCCAATAATCCAATATTTTACTAGTACCTTATTTGTAATCTAATTAGCCTTGCAATGTATAAATACTCCTCACTGGCAAGCATGTTGGGCAAGCAATCTTGCCAGCTTGTCTAGTGATAGATCATATATAAGTGATTTATTAAGTGACCAGTCTAGTGTGAATTAAGGATTAGCTTCAGTCAATAGAGACCTCAGACTAAGAAAGTGAATTGAGTTAGTGAGAATTCCTATAGATTGGATCTAGTGAGTTGATCAACAAACAATCACTAGAGCTCTTATTGCAGCTTGTATCAAAAGGGTGCAAGTTGGTATGTTCACTAGATTGGGTGGGTATAACCACAGTGCAGCTAGCTACTGGCCTGTTAACTATTCTTGCAACTTCTTGATCTTGGTATCTGTAGTGATGTAGCTGTCATTTAGGATTCAATACTATTCTCCAATAAACAACCTTTGTCCATTGTCATCTAGCAACCACCCCATTAGCGAGTGCTTACTTGCTAGCTAGCCAAAACCCATTAGTGAGACTATCTTGCTAGCTATCATCTCTTTCAACCCCTCTCTCTTTATCTGATTATTTCCCCTTTACTACTTGTTCGCAAGCATATTATTAGTTAGTATTGGTGATCTTAGTGATCCAGTGCAACATTAGTGATTTATATATTAATTTCACTTATACTACCTAACTAGCACATTATTGTTGAGAGTGTTGTCCTCATAGGACACATCCTCTTCATCATCTTCAGGTGCCTCCTTGGAGGGCTTAGCCATCAAGGTTGATGAAGGAGGAGAAGAAGTAGATTGTCTGGAAGCTTCCAGAACAATTGATGTGGTGGGGGTGGGCTGAGTGGGGGTACCAGCAGCTGAGGGGGTCAGAGGGAGTGGCCTAATAGAGGGGTGTTTCCAACATGTGAAGGCCTCCATATAATTGAGGACATTGGAGTAGTCTCCATGACATGGTTCAGAAGTATTGTCCCACTAGAGTGGGACAGGGCTGGATATGTGAGCAGGGGTTTTGCTCACAATGTTTGTGATGTTCATGGCTGCAAGCTCATGCTGGACAATGGAGTGGACAGCCTTGGGTAACACATAGAATGGACCAGCACATATAATATTTTTGACACAATCATCCTGATTGATTGAAGCCAAGAAGTCTTGAGTGCATTGAGAGAGCTTGGGACTCTCCATAGGGGTGGGTGTATGCTTAGAACAGGATTTCCCAGCCATAGCGTGTATTCTCAACAATGTCCACACCAATGTCCCAAAAGGGAAGGTAGTGGTTCAAGGTCAAGAAGGGATGGCTATTCTGTAGTTGAAGCTTCAGCTTCAACCTCTTCATTGTTTACTTGCCTTCTTGCTTGTATTCTCCTTACTGCTTGTCTTTTCTGCTTGTCTCCAAATACAACTCCATTGTTGTATTACCCGAGTGAACTTAGCATACCTCTGTCTGTCAACAGCAGAGGTTATTAGTCTTTGTTCAGTACTCAAAACAACTAGTGTTGTCAGCTGAAGGTAATCGTTGAAGTGATTCTTCAGTGTTGACTAGCCTAGTGGCTATCCTTGTGGTGCCCTCTAGGTGAACCATAACACTGGTCCTTCTTATAATAACATTGATGATTTCTCCCCAATGGATTCAACCTCTGAGTGGTTGGCTCCTATTGGCCTCACTTTGTCCCCTGCCAGTCCTGTTCCCTCAACATCTTGAGCCATTTCTTCACCTAGCCCACATCTGTCAAATGCTCTTTTTTTTNTTTTTTTTGTTTTTTTTTTTAAATCCAATTTTATTGCACTAAGATCTACTTAAGTACAAATGGGCACGCAATAGCAGTCCCAAGGCTGGAACACCAAGACAGAAACAAAACAAAAGGGAAAGGAGATGACAGACTACCATGTCCAAGATGAGATGAGCAAAGTGAGTCGAGTTGAGGGAGATAAGAAAGCTAAGCTAGTAGTCCAAATGTGAAAATGAGAAGTGGTGCCAACTTGTTAAGACTCAAACACCAGATGTCAGAGCGGATGTCAGAGACGGAGTGGAGGGGGTGAGGCCTTGGCTTCAACTTATGTGTTGCGCCCCTCTCGGTATCACGATGGCCTCACTTGAGAACCAAGGACGGAGAACGCCCGCAGGCGGAGGGTCGTCCGAAGATGGAGGGAGGGAAGATGGAGAGAGAGAAAGACTGAGAGTGTCCGAAGACGGAGGCGAACAGACGGAGGGTTTGGACACAAGTTAGAGGAGGAAATCTAAGTCGATTATCAGACTGGAGAATACAAATGTAGTAGACTAGGTTTATATACTGCAGCAGATAAGAGAGTAGTACTAATCATAAGGTCTACTAATGATGTACTACATAGGAATAGTGGACAAAGGAATAGATAGAGACAAAGGAAGACAAAGGAAGACAAAGGAATAAGAAGTTGTAGCTAACATGTGGACGCAGAGCGAATGAGTAAGCTACAGAGGGAATTTGGAGGAACGGAGGAGATACGAGGATCAGATAACAGATAAGACAGAATAGGAAGGTCCGGGAACTAAGAGAAAACCGAATAGCCAAGGTCGCCGGAGGAACAACAACCGAGATGCCTGAGTAACCGAGAGGAGGGAAGTCTGAGGGGATAAAGACATGGGAGAGTGGAGAGGTGATATCAGACCGACAGAGCGCTGTGGCTGAATGGTGGCGCAGGAGCCAAAGATCCTGTTGCTATGGGGAAAGCTTAATGGACAGCAGAGGTCGTCCGGAAGATCTTCGGACAGGTTCCTAACACAACTGCAATAACAAAGTGGAAGTCGACAAACAGAAATGACATAGAAAGGAAGCAGGTCCAGGAATGTGGAGGGGGCAGAAGAAGGTTTTGCTAATCCCCTATAACTGCTGCCACAAGAAAAAGAGGGAAGTACGAAATACTAACCATAAGTTCGATGTCCAACGCTCAGTGCACATCTTCACTGAAAGTCTGCTGCCAACCCTGTCTCCGTAGGGCTTGGTTGCGGATGATTTCTCTCCATTGGGGATCTCTGTCATCCGGAGGGAAGGCAAATGCCAACAGGTTGTCGTCCAAGAACTTTATTAGCCACGCCAAATTGTCATAGTGCCTATTTGAAAACAGCTGCTTGAACTGTGGACAGTCTTGGATGATATGTTCATGTGTCTCCAGCATGTGACCGCATGGACATGATGTGGGGGCGTCTGGGAAGAAGCACTGTTGGTAGGTGCTGATGGGCGCGTGATTAGAAATGCAGCGTGTGAGGCGCGCAGCTAGTGAAGGCGTCATGTCTCGTGTGAGCCATGAACTGCCGTTGGCATAAGTGGGTAGGACAGGGTTGTTGTTTGATCCTAAGAGGTCTAGGAAGTGATTTCCTTGGTATGACATGTCATTTGAAGTGTGACAGTGTTGCCACAGTCAGAGATAGCGATCAGTTCATGATTTGCATATAAAACCAAGTGAGCATTGGGAGTGATGAGGGACACAGGGAATTCGCAGGGATTTGGCAAGTTTATGGGCTTGGTGGTGGACCGACCACTTGAGCAACAACGGGATGTCCCAGAAGGTGATTTTGTGGGAGGGAGAGATAGAGAGCCAGGAGCGGAGGGGTTCAGCAAGGGCGAGGGCATCTTGATGTGCACTATGGGTGCTGTAGTCAAACAAATGTTTAGCACACAAAATAGAGTCAGTAAAGACAGAAATATGGGTAATGCTACAATTGTCAGAGTGTGCAACATCAGAAGAAAAAGAAAGAGAAGAAAGGAGACCGAGTCTGAGAGCATACAATTCCAAATCTGAGAAGAGTACATGACCGCAAGGCACAACATGAGATTTGATAGGAGAGGAAATTGAAGAATCAAAAAGAAGGAAGGCAGAAGTGGAAGAAAGTGAAAAGGGGCTGTAGCCCTGACAATACATTTTGTTAGAAGAATTAATCAGACAAGAGCCGTCCGTTGAAACAAGCAAAGAAGAAGAGGAAGAAAGCGCATGATTGTGAGCCTTGCTAGCCTCTTTGAGGTATTGGCGGACAGCTTGCAGATCATTGTCTGATGTGTGGGGACAATGTTTAAAAGAAAGTTGAGAGGAAGAGAAATGATTGACTACTTGCATACTGGGTTGAGCGCTTGGGTGTAAGCGCTTGAAAGTGTCTGTGACCGATGCGCTGTCACATAAAAAGTCAACGGCAGGGGACTTGATTTTGATTCGATCCAGGTCTTCATCCTGGGTGAGAAGCTTGAGTGGGTGGTTGTTAGGGAGGGTGCAGAATTGTGTGCCACAGCATTTGGTTAGTTTCTGCAGGTGGAGGTGAAGGGGGATGAGTCCGGTGATCGATTCGGCGGCGCCTCAAGGGGTAGTGCGGAAAGTGCCTGTAATCCATATGGCCACAGAGCACTGGGTTTTAATCCGTCAAATGCTCCCCAGGCTGCCACAGAAACCCAAGGTCAAGTGACGGTTGTCTGATTGCCATCCAAGTCAGGACATTCTGTCTGGGAACTGTTATATTCCCTTGGGGCTATCGTGTACTATAATATCCATCCATTCCTATCATCGCCCCGCTTGTCAAGGACCTGTCATCTCTCCGCTATTTCTCTTACTGCGATTACTCCAATGTTTACTCAGCTACAACATCATACTTACTCAGCCGCCACTAGAGACTCCCCAGTAGGAATACCCCAGTAGTATATATACACCTAGATACTCCGTTGTATTCCTTATGCTTTACCAACTCGTTGATTCCCCTTCTCTTCTCCCTCATTGCCCTCAAGTCTTCATCACTTGTTGCAACCTGAGTTGATCACTTAGGAAGGTCGTAACAGGAACCTTTCTTCAAAGAATGTGAGCAGGAACATGAATGCAAACATGCGCATGAGACAACTGACCAACAAAAAGTGAGAGAAAATTGAGAGAGGAAGCCACCAACCAAGAGTGCAGCTGTATACATCTGGGATTGGAACTTCAATGGAGACTTTGTGCAAGAGCTGATCCACAAGGATGATTGAGAGGAAACATGTTGAGTTAATATCTCCACTTGTCACATGTGAACTATATCTGTGTAGTCTATATCTGCACTAGATAAGGTTCTACCAGATGAATCTAGAGATAGATCATCTGAGACCCACATTTAATCCATGGTGGAGTACTCATGTATCCACTCCATTCTCCATGGACCCACCTGTCCAGAGCAATCCACTGGACAATCCTATGCTATATGTAGAACTCCTCCACTATATGATCCTTAATTACTTCTATGAATAGTTACTTAGAATATGTATATAAATCCTATGTATTCATCTCTATTCTATAGTTCAATACATCTCTTCTACCACTCTATTGCTATACAAACTCTCTACCCTCTAACTCTATCTACCTATACAATCCAGTGAGTGTTAGATCACCTCACCACTGTGCATAGCACCATTATGGGTGCTTCCCCATAGTCCTATTCTATAGGACTCTATTGCTGCTAGGACATATTTCACAACAGGTTATGGGCCCCAATCACCCCCTCAGTTTATGCACACTTATGTTGCTGCAACTGTTGGAGGCTTGATCTATACTTAGAGCTCTGCTCTGCAATGATTTTCCTTTACCCATCTAGGGGAAACCCTTGCTGTTTAGCGCACTAGTTTACAGCTTTACTGATGCATTTGTTGATAGAATGGCCATCCCAGTTAACACTGTCAGCCCCACCAGCATCCCTTGTCTCACTGGACTTGAAAACTACCCTTACTGGGCTATCAGAGTCCAATCCCACTTGTCCCTCAATGTTGCCAGTGGCACTAATGCTACTGCATGAGACTTCACAGGAGGAACTGCTCTGCCTACTCCTACTGATGCTGATGAGCTGAATAGACACAATATCTTGAGGTCTCAGGCCATGGCTATTCTTAACAACTCCTTACCAGATTCTATGCTTCTCCACAGATACACCAATCCCAGGAACCTGTGGACCCATCTTCATACTGTATATGGTACTTCTGGACCTGCTGCTGTCTACATCACATTTCTATCTGTGATTACCTGGCAACTCCCTTCCAACTCGGACCCTGCTCCCAAGATTGCTCAGTTAGAGACCCTATTCACTACTCTGGACAGCAATCAAGCTGCAGTCCCTGACGTCCTTAAAGCAATGATTCTCCTGAAGGCAATGCCTGATGGATGGGAGTCAATTGCTCAGTCTGTCCTGGCAAACAGGACAGCCATTGCAGACCTGACATGGGCTCGTGTCCATGACACTATACAGGCTGCATGGTCCCAGAACTCTGGAGGCACTGCTAATTGTACTCAAAGGGCTAACTACCAGTATAATAATAACTGGAAGAATTACCAAGGGGGAAATCAGCCTAATTGGCAACCCCAACAACAACAGCAGCGCCAGAAGAACCAGAAGAACTTCAATCGCAAATGTGGCGGCAGGGGTGGCAAATTCAAAGGCTACCAGAATCCACATGAATCCAAGGCAAACATTGCCTACGACGCATCCTCAGCAATTGGCTTTGCTTCCCTTGCCAATCATGTCATTACTCCCCCTTCTGCTCCTTTTCCTGCTTCCCAGGTCATCTTTCCTTTGTCTTCTGCTCCTCTCCTTAATCATATCAGTCCCAGGGCTCCTATTAAACGTTCCAAGAGCCCTGGAGCACTTGCTAGAGAGAGAGCACTCAAATATTATGAGAAGAGGATGGAACAGAAATATGGTGCTCATCCTGGGAGCATTCAATTCTTTAACAATGAGCCTGACCTCCCACCTATGGTTGAGGAACCCCTGGCTCAATTGTCCACTGAGAAGGAATGGGAGATGGACTGAGATGTCCTCTCTACCCCAATCATCAAGCTCCCTGGTTTACAGGTTAGAGACAATGATGAAATATCTTTGGGAGAAGAAGATGATGACATGGGTCTCATTGAACCCATTGGGTATGTGCTGAATCATGTTCACACATCATATTCTAACTAGAAATTATAGAATTGCAGACCTCTGAGCATTGCTTCTAGTAGTATTCCTGTAGCTTACAACACTGTATCTGGTCCTAGTCCTGCAAAAGACTTATCAATGATTACTTTATCGCTTGGACCTCAATGTGTGAACTTGCACAAATGTGAAAAAGCTTTATGTGCTCACTGTAAGGGAAAAGACTCTCAATATGAGAATGCCACTTGGATACTTGACTCTGGTGCCTCATCACATTTCACTCCATTTAGGAATGACTTTGTTGATCTCCAATTCGGAGAATTTGGCATAATTCAAACAGCCAATAAGAACACCCCTTTATATATCTCAGGGTGAGGCACAGTTCTAATTGAACATGAGATCCAAGATCATCACTCTGGTGCCATCAAGACAGCCACTTCTAAGTTGTGGCCTGTATATCTTGTAAATGGCATGCATGATTGCTTGCTCTCAGCTGGACAATTACACTAGTCTGGGTTATATAGTCAAGCTGATCAATATGGCACAGTATTTTGTGATAAGGCTGGAAATGCAGTACTGAGCACTTGCCCTCGCTCAATGTTCCAATCATCTATTCAGGTAGTTAGTACTTGCATTATTAAGCATACAAAGCTTAACCCTGTCAGCTTACAAGCCAGGGAACCCAGCTATGAAATCTGGCATCAACGTTTTTGACACCCTTCTGACAAGGTGCTCAGTCGCTTACCATAGCAGACTCAAAATGCACCAAAAATAACTACTCCTCTTCACAAACATATATGTCCTGCCTGTGCGAAGGGGAAGATGAGTCAGAAACCATTCAAGGAAAATCCAACTCGTGCTCAAGATGTCCTTGAAATTGTCCATTCAGATCTATTTGAACTCCCTGTTTTATCTTATGGGAAGTACAAATGGGTCATGACGCTTTTGGACGATTACTCCTCTCATGCTCATATTGCTCTGCTTAGAAAGAAATCAGAAGCTGCTCCCAAAATGGTTGAGCTAATGATGCTCCTGATGAATCAAACAAACAAGAGCATTAAGAAGCTACGCACTGATTGAGGAGGAGAGTTTATCTCTCAAGGACTATAGAGCTTTTTACGAGAAAAGGGGATAGTGCATGGAATGAGTGCACCACACATCCATCAACAGAATGGATGTACTGAGAGACTGAACAGAACACTCCATGAGAAGGCCCAAGCTATGCGCCTTCAAGCTTGTCTTCTTGACAGCTGGTGGAACTTTGCAATTAATGCTGCTGTTCATGTCTATAATTGTACTCCCCTTGGACAAATTGGATGGAGAACACCTGAAGAATTATTCACTGGTGTTAAACCTTCAGTGTCCCATATTTGTGTGTTTGGCTGTGGTGCATATGTCTATCTCCCAGATGCTATATGAGTGAACAAACTTTCACCTCGTTCTGAATTAATGATATTCCTGGGGTATAACAGCACCAAAAATTATATTTTTATGCGCCACACACAGGGCAATGTGCTGTTTGTTTCTCCTACAGCCATATTTGATGAGGAATACTTCCCTCGATGTCCAGATTCCAAACTTTCTAATCACAAAGAAGTAGAGTTGAATCCTCCAAAGGATTTGTTAACACCTAAGCCATCCTATACCAAGACAACTAAGGATGCACCACCACCACCTATGCCTATGTCTCTAGACTGGCATCCTGCATCTCCTCAACCAAGGAATATACCTTTACCTCTTTCAATACCATCCACAAGAGCTCCATCATCTTCACCATCACCACCTGGAACACCTCTGAGACCTAAGACGTCTCCACCTTCAGTGACTCCACAGCAGAAGCCTGAACAACCTAAAAGGCCTGATCAGCCTGAGGCTGGTCCTTTGAGACCAAGGAGACCTAAAACTCCTGTTCCAGCACCAGAACCTAGATGTTCAACTCATCAGACTCGCCTGCCTACAAGGCCTGGCAATATCTATGGTGAAAATAAACGTCCCTCTGAAATAATGAGAGACTATGATGAACTATTTCCTCTACAAGATGAACCTATACCTGATCCTCATAATGATGAAGGACAGGAGGAGTTGGAGGAAAATGAAGAAGAGGAAGAATTTGAAGACGCTGATGAAGAAGAATATGAGGAGGAGGAAAGTGATCCCCCCTCTCTATCTGGACTGGTAGATCCAGATCAGCAGTCTTCTTTCTCTTGTCTTGTGAAGGAAGGAGGAGTAGCTTTCATCAATTTTCTCTTGGCACAAAGAACGTCTGAAAAAGACACACCTGTCATTTTTAAAGACATTGCAAAATTACCTGCTGAAGTCAGACAGAAGTGGCTTGACGCTTGCCTTGAAGAACTTGAAGCACTCTTTAAACGAGGAGTTTATGAATTGGTGGATCTTCCAAAGGGAAGAAAAGCAATTAAGAATTGCTGGGTGTTTGTAGAGAAGGCTGATAGTCAACTACAATCTTGCCTTGTTGCAAAAGGTTTCTCTCAAGTCAAAGGAATTGACTTTGATGAGTTATTCTCTCCAGTAGTTAGATATGAAACAGCTCGACTATTACTTGGTCTTGCAGCTATTGAGGACTGGGACATCCTCAGTGTTGATGTAAAGACAGCATATCTATATGGAAAACTGGATGAAGAAATCTATATGGAACAACCTTGTTACGACCTTTCTAAGTGATCAACTCAGGTTGCAACAAGTGATTGAAGACTTGAGGATGATGAGAGAGTAGAGAGGGGAATTAATGAGTTGGTAAAGCATAAGGAATACAGCAGAGTATCTAGGTGTATATATACTACTGGGGTATTCCTACTGGGGAGTCTATAATGGTGGCTGAGTAAGTATGATGTGGTAGCTGAGTAAACAATGAAGCGGTCGCAGATAGAGAAACAGCGGAAAGGTGACAGGTCCATGACAAGTGGGGCGATGATAGGAATGGGTGGATATTATAGTACAAGGGAATATAACAGTGGCAAGAGATGACTTCATCTATGCTCACTATAGGATTTAAACGGTGCCAATCCAATCCTGGCGTTTATTTCTATTGCCATCCACAGACAAAAGAACTCATTATAGCAATAGTCTATGTGGATGATGTAGCCTTCATGAGTCCTAGACGATCCAAGCTCCTCCATGAGTTGAAGCTGAAATTTACCCAGAAATGGGAATGCAGGGATTTAGGACCTCTAAAAGAGTTCCTAGATATGCATATTAAATGCAGTAGAAAACAAAGATATCTTTTCATTGACCAAATGGACTATCTAAAGAAAGTCCTTGAACGCTTTGATATCAAGCATGAACCAAAGGTCACACCCTTACCAAAGGAATTTGTTTTCAAACCTTACACAGGCACTGTTAACCCTGCTTTTTGCCAAAAGTACCAGCAACTGGTTGGATCTTTAATGTACCTGATGATTGGAAGTCATCCTGACATTACATATGCAGTTGTCAAACTTTTCCAACAATCAGCTAGCCCCTCAGACGAACACTATAGAGCTGGATGTTACGACCTTCCTAAGTAGTCAACTCAGGTTGCAACAAGTGATGAAGACTTGAGGGCGATGAGAGATAAGAGAAGGGGAATCAACGAGTTGGTAAAGCGTAAGGAATACAACATAGTATCTGGGTGTATATATACTACTGGGGTATTCCTACTGGAGAATCTCTAGTGGCGGCTGAGTAAGTATGACGTTGTAGCTGAGTAAACATTGGAGTAATCGCAGTAAGAGAAGTAGCGGAAAGATGACAGGTCCTTGACAAGCGGGGCGATGATAGGAATGGATGGATATTATAGTACACGATAGCCCCAAGGGAATATAACACTGGACTTCACTTGTGTCAATACCTTCTTGGTACACAAGATTATGCTCTTGTCTATCATGGTTTATCCAAAGACAGAGTCCAAGCTTTCTCTGACTCTGACTGGGCTCAAGATCCTACCAATAGATGTTCTGTTACTGGCAATTTCTGTCTGATTGCCCATGGCCCCATATCATGGATAAGCAGACGACAGAAAACTATTGCACTTTCCTCAACTGAGGCTGAATACATGGCGCTCTCTGATTGCAGCCGCCAACTTGTCTGGATTTCCCAATTACTTGGTGAAATTGGTTACAAGATTCCTATTCCTCAACTATATGGTGATAACCAAGGATCTATCTTTTAGAGTCAAAACCCAATACAAGAAAAACACTCCAAACATATAGATATCCACTACCATTATGTTAGAAAAGTCCTGGAAGAAAAACTTGTTCAGCTGTCCTTTATTGATGGCAAGAACAATCCAGCTGACATCTTAACAAAGAATCTTGACAAAGTTCTATTTGAACAATTCAGACCTCATCTTGGAATTGTGCTTAACCACTTGACTAGCAATCTATAGCTAATGTCTTGAGTGAGGAGGAGTGTTGAGTTGATATCTCCATTCAACACATATGAGCTATATCTGTGTAGTCTATATCTGCACTAGATAAGGTTCTACCAGATGAATCTAGAGATAAATCATCTGAGACCCACATTTGATCCATGGTGGAGTACTCATGTATCCGCTCCATTCTCCATGGATCCACCTGTCCAGAGCAATCCACTGGACAATCCTATGCTATATGTAGAACTCCTCCACTATATGATCCTTAATTACTTCTATGAATAGTTACTTAGAATATGTATATAAACCCTATGTATTCATCTCTATTCTATGGTTCAATACATTTCTTCTACCACTCTATTGCTATACAAACTCTCTACCCTCTAACTCTACCTACCTATACAATCCAGTGAGTGTTAGATCACCTCACCACTGTGCATAGCACCATTATGGGTGCTTCCCCATAGTCCTATTCTATAGGACCCTGTTGCTGCTAGGACATAATTCACAACACAAATGATCCAGTCTGAGTGCCTGTGATGGCACTTGTTCTGTCATGTTCTGTGACATGTGACAAGAGCATGACCTAGCACTAATGCTTCTTTGTCAACAGTTGAAAATAGGATAATCAAAACTACTCAAATCAAGGGAACCAAAAACCCCACTGATTTCCTAACAAAAAACTTCAGCACAGTTAAGTTTAATTACTTCCATGACAGCTTTTATGGGCTTGAGTTTGTCTTGCCCAAACTACACTGAGGAGTACAGTACAAGTACATGATATGCTCAGCACTTAGAGTGTCTTTGCTCATGTGACTTAGAGCAAGGGAAGTGTTGACACAGTAACACATAATCATGCTCTTTATCACATGATTAGCGATCTTGATCTATGGATCAATGATCCAATCAACACAATGCTACACAATAACTGCATGGACATTAATTATGCTTCTTTTCTATTTTTATACTTCAATAGATTAGTACACATTGTTCTCACACCTCATCTGCATGTTGAACAATGCAGTAGTTTACTTAGGGTAAATGCTTAGTCATCAGACTACACAATATGGCATATAAGGACCTTACATCTATGCCTAGAATATAACTTTTTTCTCTACTTTCTACATTGCATGTACAACTCACTCTATAAGCTCACCCCTCAAGCTTTACTTCAAGTTTCACTCTGTAAGTGCATGTGTTAACCCTCAGTACAACCACTACACTTTATGTTCTGCTGTTAACATGCATGTGTTAACCCTCACAGTACACTGCTGCACTTTAGTTCTGCTGTTAACAAGAGATATTGGTTTGCACAAAGAATATCTGTTGTTTGACAATATGTGCAGTATTTGCTTTGGTTACTGTGGGAGGACACTGCTGCCAGTTTCATCAGTGGTGACAATATTGTTCATTGGAGGTGTATTTTGATGAAGAGATGGGCTGCTGCACCAGTGATCAGTGTGTGGATGAGCAATCTATTCGTGTTGTTGACTTTTTATCTCGGGTATGATAATACAAATCTTGTGTGAAATATGTCTTCCGACAATTCAACTACGTCCTTCAAACCTTTCGAGTGATTTCGAACCCTTGGTGGTTATATTAGAACAGCCAAAGTGTAAGCAATCCACCGCTTACCCACAAAATGACCAATCGAATATTTCTCCCTTGATGAGTCTAAAAAATTGAAATTGCCAAGACGACAATGCTTGTTTACATGTGTGCAACGCAAGTGAAAATCCTGTTTGTCACGCTGTGACATGCACGTCGAGCAGCTTCAACAGTCAAATATCGCCATGGTGCTTGACTCGTTCCTATCACTTTCCCCGTGGGATATCCTCAGAATGATATCTGGTAGGCCTCTGAGTATCAAAAACACGATGAATGAACTCAGAGCTATTAGCTATACTGCGCAAGTACATACTTCGGCAACCCTTAGGCATTCATGACCTCCCACTCAAGGTTCTCTCAGAAATCGTGTCTTACTTGGATTTTGTCGGCGTGGTATCATTTGGTCAGGTATGCTGTGCAACTTTGTCCACCAAGATATTCATATTCATCTTTTGACAGGCCAGCAAGCGTCTTCGAGACGCAACCCAAGCCCGGATCGTGTGGCATGCACTTGCAAAGGAGTATTCAGCTCGATATTTCTACAATGTTCAGCCAGAGAATGGGACAATTGACACCATCGCGACTGACGACCTCTGCAAATGGATTTCTCGGCGCCTGATTATCGACAAAATGTGGAAGAAGGACACAATTCCTGCCCCTCGCGTTCGCCTCCTCGATATACCTGGAGACAGGAGATGTTGGCAACTTCTTCCTGGAGGGCGCTGGCTTATTACGGGTCATCTTGATGGAACGGTCAATTTCTACGACCTGGATAAGGAAAACCCCATCCGTCAGACCCCCTTTCAGCCTTCTCCTGTTACCAAAGACATCCGATGTATGGCTATATCCATCAACCACGGGGTACCTGTTCTTGACTTCACAGTTGCGATCAGCTACTATGGGGCTCTGAACGCATTTGATAATGACACTGCTAATGATCCACGCGGTGTTCTCGGAGGAATGCGCGTCTGCAGTGCAAGACTCACTGGGTCGGGCCTCTCGGCAACTCTCACGCCGCACAACCTCGTCTCGATCCCCAATATCCGATCACATGCTTATGTACACGCCATGGCAGTGAGCGGTGAGTTCATTGCGCGTATCACAACCGCCGAAAGATATCACTGGATTGAAATATATCAATGGACAAAGTGTTCATCAACAGAACTCATGGCTGCGTCCATAGCGGTGGATCTTGCGGCAAGAACTGTGAGTTATGAGTTCAACCCAAACATGTTCGTGTACTCACTTAATCGGAAGGGCCATATTTTTCTAATTGGCAAAGACCGCGTCATTTGCGCGATGTCACACGTTGAGATGTACCGCCTACCCCCTTTATCTCGTCTTCAAGTTGGTCAAGTGAAAACTAGTCAACAAGAATCCTGGGTAGCGCCTATATGGGAGTATTCTGGTCGGTGTTTTTCCTCAAGCACTCCCTCTCTCTCATTTGATGGAACCACCTATCGATTTGTGATGCACGATAGGCACGACATTGTAGGGATATCCATTCCCTTCTCTTCCGAGGATCCGCCTTGTGTCGTGTTTCGAGTTTGAATGGGTGCTTACCAGGTGAGGGCCATTGGCTTGTACAAAGGATGTGCACTGTCCAAGGATATGTGCAATACACGCTTTGGCTATGGCTGGGGTGATACCAGTACCAATTTCACCCGCGGTACAAATGATGACTGGTATGACCTGGTGGATTTATGTTTTGACGAAGAGACAGGCTGCTGTGTCGCCTATGAGATGGATCGGTCAACTCGGTTAACTCGGTCAACTCGGGTCATTGATTTTTTGTGTCGTGAATGGTAATACAAGTTCCGTACAAGATTCTCTATTTCACCAATGCATCCTTCAATTGATACAATTTTTTGGGCATTGTTGACGCCTTTGTACGTTGATTAGGGCCGAAAACTTGCTATACGTCATACAAGAATGCTTACCCAAGTGTGAATCAATGCGACGATCAACAAGATGCCTCCTTGAGTGGGCCGGAAGGGTATTGATGCAGAACGATCGCCCATTCATACCGCCATCATACAGGACCCCAAATATCCATTCTGTCCCTGACGTCAGGCAGAATGGCACATAGCGGCCGACAATTGATGTCTTACAATTGCATTAGGTAATGATTCCCAAAACACTAACAAAAAACTCACAAAGCCAGAGCCTCACCAACAACTTGTGGGACGTGGGGGCTCAGGTTAGTTAGGGGAGACTTTACCTCCACAATGACAAAGTCCTCCAATGCACCGCACAATTCTTTGGCTATGTCTTTGTACAATTCCGGACTGCTCCCTTTCCAAGTCACTCGAGTTATCCTGAATTTCTCGACATTGAGATCAACCAGGGCAAAAGTCAAATAGTCCGCGGAACCCGATAGATAGGTTTTTTGCCCCTGTTTGTTCTCGATCATGACGGCAGTGCCTTCCTTACCGATCGGATTCTACAACACTCCAATCAGACTTGGAAGCAGTGAGCTAAATGAATATACCTTCGCATCAGCCCGGGGACAAACCCCCAGCACATATTCAGGGATGCAAAATCGCTCCTTGTTCTGGAACTCAAAAATATTCTGTGACACAAGGCTAAACCCTACTTCATTTACCAGGAAGCGGGAACTCGCTTCCGACTGTGTTCCGCCGTTATTAGAAGGTACTCAGTATAAGACTCTTTTGTGAGCCATTAGATGTGACGTACCAAGATATTCCAGAAATTATCCAGCGTCTTCGTCAACCGATTTGACAACCACTGCAGTAGATTTGCCCATTTTGGAGCAAAATGAAATGAGTGTCCTTCGAGTAATGCAATCGCATGTAAGCAGACAGTCATTCCATCAACCCTACGACCTTCTTGGACTCCCAAACGATCAAAATATGATTCACGAATGGATGAGAATGATAGGTACTATTGAGATTGGGAAGAATCAATACAAAGAGAATAGCAAAGGAGGATGAAACTCACAACTACGTCATTGGCTAGTAAGCAAACTGCCTCTTGAGATTTCTAACCGACCTCCTCAGTTGAATGACCTCCTCTTCGAGGGTGGGCGCCGCATGACCATCTGTATCTTCCCATTCCTCGTCAAAATCGTCTGGTACGATTTCAATAGTGTCGTCGGTATCACCCTCCTTCACCGTGGCAGGAGACTTGGCATTAGCCTCCGCCTTCCGGTCATTATCATCCCCGTCAATCACGAACACTGAGGACAAATGGTGAGTGGGAGCTGCGCTGGACAGTATCTGGTAGTTGACTAAATCTTACGGGACATTGAACCTCTGATAATTTCGGCTGACTCCAGCTCATTACCGAAATCAGCGTACATGATACGGATGGCTTGGGCTTCGTCTGAGTTTTCTTTCTCAGTGTATTGGATTGCGTCACGGAACTTCTTTTCTTCAACGAGCTGGGTATAAAATGTCTCTAGAATAATAATGTATCTATGAGTGGCACGATCCGAAGGGCTGTGATTACACTCACTGATTTTGCCAACAACGTCGTGCGTCTGCGGCTTCGGTGTCTGCGCCTGCATCTTCTTCTGCGTCTGTTTCTTTTGTGTCCGCGGCTGTGCTTTCTTGGTATCTTAACACACGTCAATCAAAACTCTTGAGGGTCAGTACCAGAAGATTACCTGACTCAGTTTCTGGCTTGGGTTCTGGTGTACCACGAACAAGCTGCTCGAGCCTCGCCACATAAGGCACGGTCAGCTCAATCATCTGGTGAATAGAGCCCAGCCTTTTGTGGTCATCCCGTTGCAGCGGTGTCGGTGAAGGCGACACTGGGCGCTGGATGGAGTCATTACTGCGTCGCGTTCGGGTTCTCTTCGGAATATTTCTTCGAACGGGAGACGATGGTGCTATGTACGCAATTCGAACGGACCGCCTAGGCGCAACAGGTTCGGCGGCAGCAGCAGGTTTGGATGGGGGTGGTCCTGTCCCCCCCTCTGCGACTGGTGCGTTGCTATGTCCGGGAGTCGTTCCGTGGGTCTCGGAAGCCTCGACAGGAGTGGTCGGAGTAGCAGCTGTGTCCGTAGCGTTCTGACCTTTCACAGGCTTTTTGGAACGTGCGCGGGGTGGCATTAGCGGCAGAGCTTTCGTCAAAATCACGTAGCGCGTATGGGGGATTCGAAGAGAGTATTCAAACGATTTAATGAGTTTGAGCAAAACACAAACTTACAGCCTTGAACACGTTTACACGACTGAGAAAAAAGCATGTCGTCCTCCTGTATCTTGATTGAATTCTTGCCGAGGACTAAGTTGGGGAGGTAAACGGTTGTTTTAGAGCCTCGCAACATTGTGGGCCATGCAATGAGGTGCCAGAATCGCTCGATGGCAATCGATAATTGCCCAATGCGACAATCATACGCACTCGAAATGCGGTTTGCACGAAGAAATGACGACGAATGGAATGTCTGAAAACATAACACCATGAATTCGCATGATCTTATGCTTGAGTATCCGACATGGGGTAACATCGTATCTGGAAGTTAGGTACTCAACTTGGGGATCTGCAAACGAGAGGAAGTGAGGCAGTGGACCCAGGACGAGATGTAGAACAAAGCATTGAATTATGTTATGGACCGAATTTCCTGTCTTGGTAAGGTGCAAATATATCATATTCGAAGGAATCAGTCAGTCCCCAAATCAGCATATACACACCTCACGACCTACGCTATTTCAACGTATTACAAAGTCCGACGTCGGAATGAAGTCACCACTAGACGGGAGAAGATCTACTCGATGCCCATACTCTCCATCTGCAACGCGAGACTAAAGTTCTCTTGTGCGCTATCGATCAATTCCTGAGCCATCGACAAATTTGCGATTCACGCTCGCAGAACCGGAAGACAAGCCGAGCAGACGCCAAAGATCTGCGCACGAACCGAATTCGTGTCTTGTATTGAATTTTGTTTCCCTTCTGGCGTTTCTCCATCTTCGTCTGTGTTATCGTCCCTATCTTTGATGGGCTTCGATTGTGTGACTGTCTTTGGGCTCGAACCCGTTAAGCGGAGAATAGAAGATTCTAACTCTGATGCTTGCTCTTGCAACACGTCAAGGCTGTCCAGCATGGTGCTATACGCGTGGAGTGGCTCCTCTGATTTGAAGCTTGGTGTAGACATAGCAAGTTGGAGGGCTTCTGCCTCAACTCGCTCATAGACCTCGCCGAGCGAGATGAAGGATTGGATGATCGCTGGCGCCTCTTTTGAAAAACTGGATATAAATAGCCAACAATTTGGTCAGTATACGGAGGAGGAATCAGGGGAGGAGGGGTCATACAGTATCCGAGCCCAGTCCTTCGCAGAATTCGATCGCTCGTTCACTATCGTAGCGTAGTTTCTCATCCGCTACTTGAGCCTCGTCTTCCGTGATCTTTGGTTCAGGTTCACCGAGTTGTATCTAAGATGAAGATGCATTAAAGAGTGATCATTTACAGATGGAGTAACCCTGACCCCAGCAGTCTTCTCTGCTCCCGCGAAGCATGCATCCAGTGTTGAACTCATGTATAGCCAAGGATATGTCTGAGCAGCAACTTGTAGCGGGTCCGCATTGGGAGGAGGACTCAGTGGGGTTGAGGGTAAGGGTTGGGAAGGAGCTGCTTCTGTAGACTCAGAAGACCCAACTTCTGTGTTGGACTCCTCGCGAGTCACTATGGGTGAGGGAGTATCTTCAGAGCTTCTACGCCAGCCGCTTACCTGCCCATCCTATCCCCAACGAGTTTTTTCATTGAGATATGGGAGGACGATTTCTTCATTGCTTCACCTCGTCGAATCGTTTAAATACACTGATTGACTATCCCTGCGTTTCTATACCTATCGCTGCTATCATCTGTGCTTTCTACAAACCCTCTGCTATTACCTTGCTTACTCTGCTCTTCATGCGACCTCACACTCGTTCCCAAGGGCTGTAGACAACCCAAATGCTACGACTACGACCGCTGCCACGCCCGCCGCCACTGTAGTCCCCAACACACACGGGATGACTGCGCCTCCCCCACCCAAACTTCCTGCTGTCGGTCCCGTCGAGCGTAGTCAATCCACCGGATCTGGTCCTGCCAAGCCCAAGGTCAGAGCTAAACCCGCTCCTTTCCCCCCCAGGGAATTGATCAAGAGGACGTCCTCTGCGCCCGCATCGCAGCAAAACATAACAGCATCCTCTACCTCTGTGCCGCCACCGCCGCCACCCCAGGACGACGGCGAAAGCAAGAGCTTGAAAACTATCAGGGAGCTTATCGAAGTGGCAGGGCCTCTTGTTGCCCAACTTGAGGCCCTTGTTTTTGGTGAACCAAAACCCGAGCCAGTTGAGCCCAAGCGAAGTAATCTCACTCAATCTTCATACCACTGGATCAAACTGAAGTATGACTAGGTACCCAGCAGACGCAGCCGCGGAAGCGCAACGCTGTCAACAACATTGGTGAGTACGGTCGTAACTCTTGTCAATATATCACTATGCACATGCTGATGACATTGTACTACAGAAACGTTTTACACTCGGCTTGTCAGTGACAAGAAGTTTTGTGGAATGGTGCAGGGTGCTCAGAAAGAACGAACAACTGATAATGCCAAAGCGGTCCTCATGATGCAAAATGACTTCAAAGATAAGCTAGAGTCTCCAAGGGTGACTGAGATTGTGACAAGAGCCTTGTCTTGTAAGTGCGAAAGCTATTGCATGGTATCCGGGGCCTATCATGATAAATTTTCAGTACCAGTTGGCGCTGGAGAGAGCACTGGACTTGAGGATGAACCGATAGACGCAGATTACTCGATGACCGGAACCGGTCTTACATCCACTCTTGGAAAGGAAGTTGTCAGTCTCCGAGAGACCATCGAAGAACTGAAGAAGCGGGCAGCGTCACTAGCGGATGGCATAGTCGTGAGCTCTTTGCTTCTGTTGCCCTTGCCTTTCTCCTGACTTCCTGCCCTTTTTTGATTAGTATTTATCATTTTCATCGGTTCGAAAAAAGGATTTTGACCGATTGGGAATTCAGGATGAAGGGACAGTTAATGCTATTGCTCTCTGCGCAGAGGTACTTAAATCCCGGGGTTCTCAGCGCTTTGGTCCAAAATGGGAGAAAGCGCTGGACTGGGTCTTAAACCGAGTGATTCAGACGTTCGATAGCTTCTGGAACATCTTGGTAAGTTGTTTGTCATCTGAAGGAGTCCCAGCCTCACTTGTTTTGGGACAGTCGGAGGAGAGCACACGCCTAATAATGAATGAGTTTGAATTCAATCTCATGTCAAACAATATCGTGAACCTTGAGGCGAGACAATTTTGCGTTCCTGAGATTGTGTTGGGGGTGCGTGCCCGGGGAACTGCAAAGGTGTGTACCTTGATCCAACCGATCTTGGGTCTGATAGCTCAATGGGTGCAGGATCCAACCGCCAAGAAAGGCACTGCTATTATGATCCGTAATGACAAACAACAAAGAACTTGTCTAACGGGATCGACGGATTATTTCAGTTTTGCCTTGCACGATCCACAGATCATCAATAAATTCAGATCAGCTCAGGAAACTTGGCCAGGAAGCAACCAGAAATTCTACAAGAATATAGCGGAAGCCTTGGAAAGTGGGACACGTGGTTTTGTCATTGTCGAGGTAAAGTCGCCACTTACGAGGCCGGAATCACATATACCGCAAGTTGTTGCTGAGGCCCAAGCCTTGTGGGTTTTTTTAAAAATTCTTTTCTGAGTTTTTGCTGAATGTCAGTGTAGGTCGGTTGACTTCCATTCATATGTGCCATTCTGTTTGACATCAGGAGCTGAGTGGATTTTTGGAGTCCTGCGTTGAGTGACAGTAACCAAATGGTCATTCTGGAGGACTACACCTATACCCTTCAGACCCACCAAGGGAGGCATATTCTTGATGATTCAATTGCTCACGGCATGGGTAAGCAAATTCACATTGTGAATTGTATACACTTTGGCCGTTCTAATCTAATTACCAAGGCTTCAATGTCACCTGAAACGTTGTATGGTTTGAAGGGCGTAGTCATAAATTAGGCATATTTCATACAAGATTTGCATTATCATACCCGAGATAAAAAGTCAACAACACGAATAGATCGCTCATGCACACCCTCATCACTGATGCAGCAGCCCGTCTCTTCGTCAAAGTGTACTTCCGATGAGCAATCATGCACATCTTTGTCGCCACTGATGAAACTGGTACCAGCGTCATCCCACCCATAACCAAAGCGAATACTGCGCATATCATCAAACAACACACATCCTTTGTGCAAACCAATACCTCTCAACCGGTGGTCCAAGGTGCTTTTCATTCGAAACACAACACAAGGGGAATCTTCGAAGGAGGGAGGAATAAATATCCCGGTGATATCGTGCTTCTCATCGTGCATGACAAGTCTATACGCAACCCCACCAAAAGAGAGAGAAGGGGCGGTTAAGAGAGAACCAAAACCGGCATACTTCCAGATAGGTATCGCCCATTCCTCTTCAGGATCGTCTTCAGCAGTCGTATCTTGACTGACGCGAAGACGGGATAAAGGAGGCATAGAATAGATTTCGACGGTTGCTGAAACACAAATGACACGGTCTTCTCCAATCAAATAAAGACGGCCCTTTGACATGGGTCAACACATGAAAGGGTTCAAGTTGGTCATTACTCACAGATTTGACTGGAGCGGACACTGGTATAGATGCAGCCATCAGTTCCGTTGAAGAGCACTTTGTCCATCGGTAGACCTCAAGCCACTTGTTGGGTCCAGCGCGTGTGCTACAGGCAACGAGCTCACCGCTTATTGTCAAGGCGAATACACAAGATGGGGGTCGTATGTGGGGAATCGAAGTGACATTGTGCGCTGTGAGAGTCGCCGAGGGGCCCGCACCAATGAGTTTTGCCTTACCGATGCATATCCCTCCAAGGGGACCACGCACATTATCCAGGTCCACCTGAGATGCGAATGGGATTCCAGAATAACTGATCACAATCGTGAATTCAAGAACGGGTGCCTCGTGGTCCAATGATATAGTGATGCACTGGAGGCCTACCATGCCAGGGGAAGACTGGAAGAGGGACCGAGGAACTGGATTCTCCATATCCAAGTCGTATACATTCAAAATTCCCTCGTCATGGCCCGTGAG